>JAJIBD010016504.1:0-24989 GCA_021461705.1 Cryptotis parvus | reverse complement strand
AAGGCCGGAGTGATAGTTCAGTGGGTAGGGCATTTGCATTGCATGCAGCTGCTGACCCGGGTTCAATCCCCAGAATCCCATATGTCCCCGAGCACCACCAGGAGTAATTCCTGAGTGCAGAGCCAGGAGTTACTCCTGAGCATCACTGGATGGACTCAAAAAAGCGAAAAAAAAAAGAATGCATGTCCCACCTAACTCGAATAGTCATGTTAGGAATTCTCAGCACACAAGTCTTCACATGGGACTCGAAGGCTCTCATTTTATTTCATCTTGTTTTTTTTTCCTTCAACCTTCCTTATTTTAGCTTTAAGGCTACACCTCAAAGTGACTCAATTACTGGTCCCTGCTTGGTGCCCAGGGGTCACTCTGGTGCATGTGGTACTAGGGATTTGCACCCTAGACCATTGAGTTAGCTCTCTGCCTTTCATATTGTCTAATTTTCCTGAAATATGTATTTTCTGCTTGAATAAGACTTACAATCTAATCAGTGTTTGTGTTTATTTTTTTTTTCCTCTGCTGTACTCTAGTAACTAGAATAGTTCCTGGCATGCAATAGGTTCTCATTGAATGCTGGTTAATTTAGTAAATGAATGAGGAGATGGTGTGAAGAAACTGAAGCATACTTTTATGCTTAAGTTCATATAATTAATTCCATGCCTTTAAGTCTAGCAGGTGATGCTTGATTTTGTTTTTTGGCTTTTTTGGGTCACACATGGTACCCAAGGGTTACTCCCTGGCTATACAATCAGGAATTAATCCTGGTAATCCTCTGCCATGGATTGAACCCAGGTCAGCAGTGTGCAAGGAAACACTTCTTTGCTGTGCTATTGCTCTGTCTCTGGGTTCCCTTTCTTATAATTCTATTTCAGTAACTGTCCTTGTGGCTCTGACGTCCAGGTTCCTCTGGGATCAGGCCACATTACATCGGTTCATTCAATGTCATGTAATAGATTCATTGTAGTTTCACATTTTTTTGGCTTTTTTTTAGGTCACACCCAGCGATGCTCAGGGTTACTCCTGGCTCTGCACTCAGGAATTTCTCCTGGCAGTGCTCAGGGGACCATATGGGATGCCAGGGATCGAACCTGGGTTGGCCGCATGCAAGGCAAATGCCTTACCCACTGGACTATAGCTCCGGCCCCTCACATCTTATAAATGAGTGGTCCCATTAAACATATAGCAAAATTACTCCTTATTATCAGAGGGTATGCCTCCAGTTATCACATCATTTGAAAATAAGTTTGATGGAAAACTTTCTGATCTTACAGAGGAACCAAATGCTGTATGAGCTGAGCTGTTGTCTCCCTTAACTTCACCTGTTCTTTAACCGTTGATTCTATATTATGCAATGAGCATTTCAAAATAAATAATGCTATTAATTAAACATTCTTTTTTTTTGCTCCCGAGCGCCTGATCCCCTCTACCAGGTGCATTGGTGCCCCGGGCACCCTGCAGAAACACTCAGTCCCAGGGTAAAGGGTTGGAACTTTCGCCAATGGGGCTGAGGCCCACATAGCCTCAGACCTGCTGCAGGATGACATGGGCCCATTTTTTGCTTTGTCAATCTACCATTGTTTAATGTGCATTCAGATTCCTTACCTTGTGGGCAAAACTGCATAGTGCTAGGACAGTATCAGTTAAATCATGAACTGGGAGGAATTTATACAATTGTTTAAATATGATAAAAATAAAAATGTGAACTAAATGGCTGCTTTGTTATTTTCAACCTCCTAAAATGTTAAAGATTGGGTGATAATCACTTTCTAAAAAATTTAGATCTTGCCTGTAGCTAAGCAGGAAATAATACTTCATCTGTTTCATTGATAGACACTTTCCACATATGTTTGACCCCTTAAGGTAAGGGTTTTAAGAGAGACTAACTTCTATAATTGAAATATTTAGGACTACTAAGCTTTTTCTTGACCAGTTATTTGCTGGTCAAGCATAAGGTTAAAGTATGTTTAAGTATGTTAATTTCCAGGATTTTCAATATCAAAAATCACTCCATCACTTGACATCCTGTTATTCATCGATTTGCTAGAGCGGGTGCCAGTAACATTTCCATTTGACCCTATCACGTGCCAGTGTAGCCCAATGGCATCTGGTTGCTTCCGGAATATGAAGAGCCTCAAACCGTTCGTTCAGGATCTTGATGAAGATGTCTGACCATCTTGTAGGTGGGTGGCCACGTGACCTTTTGACATCCCATGGGATATCCAGTCGGTAATGGCTCTAGACCAGCAGTGGTCTCCAAATCACGTAACATGTCCAGCCCATCTGATTTCCGATGCCTTGGCAAACGAGAGTTTCAATTCCAGAGTTAGCGTCCTGACTCTGGAATAGCCACAGAGGTCGGAGCTCCATATTCCTTCTTTCACTTGAGTGAGGCGTGATATTCCAAGCATAGCTCTTTCGATTCCTCTTTGGGAGACCCGAATAGCATTGTCCTCCTGCTTCGTAGGGCCCAGGTCTCTGAGGCGTATGTTAATGCAGGGAGAATGGTGTAGTCGAAGAGATGTGCCCGGAGCCGGAGGTTCTTTGTCTTTTTAGCTATTTCTTTGATGCTTTTGAAGGCATTCCATGCCGCTCTCTTCCTTCTGTGCAGCTCAGGTTTTAGGTCATTCAAATACGAGCATCTAAACAGTTTTCCAACTTTAGGCAAATAGAGACTTTAACTTAATAAATTATACACCTATAACCAATAACCATGAAAATAATATTTTATAAAATACCAATTGACATAGGAGAATATTCAGGCTATTTATGTTGTTTTAAAGTCCCAGCACCAAATTTTAACACTGTAGTCATATATGATCTTACTGCCATAAAAATACTTTTGTACACATAGAGAAAGAAAGGAAGAACAACCAACAAAATGGTTATGAAAACTATTTTTAATAGTATTATACATACTCCTAAATAACAAGATTAAAGTTACATATGCATTTACTAGTAAAATCTGTTTTTATAAACCTTTGAAAATCGGTACTAGAATTTTGAATCAGTGTCCCCATGTCAACAGAAATTCAACCAAGGACAAAGCTTAAGCGGGCTATCGAGCATGAGAGATGTAAATTGCATGACAAAATGATTTGTTGATGAAATGACTTTAAATCATTCTGGGTTGCTTAAAATGAGGATTTGGGAACACAAGAGGAAGGTATGATAAATGTGGCTGGCCAGTGACGCTCATTCCTGGGGTCGGGGGTGAGCTCACTCTGCAGACTTCTTAGGAATCTGTTTGCTTAGGCACTCAGCAGCCGTCTGGGAAAGATCATCTCAGGACAAGGTTGGCCTTCCTGTGAGGCTTCTCAGAGTGGGCTAAGTCGTTCTCTTATCACAGTGCCTGCTTCTCCCTTGGGTCCCAGAATAGACCTCCTGGATTTCCTGAGTCCTGGGAAAGACTTGATTCAGTTAAAAAAAACAAAACAAAAAAGAAAAAAAAATCGTTGGCAGGTAATCGAGGTACAGTACAACAGTACAATGCTTTGGCTTTTTCTTGTGGAAAGTCATCCAGAAGGGAAGAAAGGCGTTCTGCCAGCTGGATCAGTCTGCAGCTTGTGGAACTGCACCACCCTTTGCAAAAGCAGGGTGGCGTCCTTGAATTGCGCCACTAAACTCCACTTCTCTGATGGACCCTGTCAGCTCCTTAGTGTGGGAGGCAGCCAACTAGTTTGGAACACATTTTGGAGGGAATGCCAGGGGAGAGAGAACGTGGAGCGTGCTTATTACCAAGCCCCCAACAATGTCAATATGGTATAGAAATCTTTTTTTTTTTTGTATTTTAACTTTACCTTTGATCAGTAAGATCTTTGTGTGTATGTGTATGAATTAAGGGTAGTGTGTAATTCAAAACACAAGACTGAGATTATGTTTTAATCTCACTCAACCCAGGTCACAGTACTGATTGACCTGGGAACAGGTGAGGGGCTGAAAACCCAATTGCTCCACCTCACTTTCTTTATACCTGGGGCTCTCCTTGGACTCACTAGTGCTCATATCTGTAGATTCACAACAATAGAGGTGGAGGTAGAGTCTAGGCACACAGCAATAGAAGTGGAGGTAGAGTGTAGGCGCACAGAAATAGAGGGGGAGATAGATTCTAGGCACACAGCAACAGTGGGGGAGGTAGAGTGTAGGCACACAGCAATAGAGGGGGAGGTAGAGGTGTAGGCACTCAGCAATAGAGGGGGAGGTAGAGTGTAGGTACACAGCAATAGAGGGGGAGATAGATTCTAGGCACACAGCAACAGTGGGGGGAGGTAGAGTGTAGGCACACAGCAATAGGGGGGGAGGGTAGAGTGTAGGTACACAGCAATAGAGGGGGAGATAGATTCTAGGCACACAGCAACAGTGGGGAGGTAGAGTGTAGGCACACAGCAATAGAGGGGGAGGTAGAGTGTAGGTACAAAGCAATAGAGGGGGAGATAGATTCTAGGCACACAGCAACAGTGGGGAGGAGGTAGAGTGTAGGGCACACAGCAATAGAGGGGGAGGTAGAGTGTAGGCGCACAGCAATAGAGGGGGAGGTAGAGTGCAGGCGCACAGCAATAGAGGGGGAGGTAGAGTGTAGGCGCACAGCAATAGAGGGGAGGTAGTATCTAGATGCACAGCAATAGAGGGGGTAGATAGTGTCTGGGTGCACAGCAATAGAGGTAGAGATAGAGTCTGGGTGCACAGCAATAGAGGGGGGGGTAGTCTAGATGCACAGCAATAGAGGTGGGAGGTAGGGTCTAAACTGCTTCTGCTGGGCTAGTTCCACCTCATCCCCTTTTCTAGTCCCTCCATGAACATGACAGGAAGTGTTAAGTTACTGTGTAGTGCTAAATTGTATGCAATCCACATAGGCAGCTAATTGGTTGCCTGTGCTCAATGTTATAGGTACATGACAGAGTTTCAATAAAGCTGTGAAAAAAGTGAACAGAAGAAGAGAAAAAAGATGAAAGAAAGAAAAAAAAGAAAAAAGACAGAAAGACAGAAAGACAGACAGAAAGTAAGAAAGAAAGAAAGAAAGAAAAGAAAGAAAGAAAGAAAGAAAGAAAGAAAGAAAGAAAGAAAGAAAGAAAGAAAGAAAGAAAAGAAAGAAAGAAAGAAAGAAAGAAAGAAAGAAAGAAAGAAAAGAAAGAAAGAAAAGAAAGAAAGAAAGAAAGAAGGGAGGGAGGGAGGGGAGGAGGGAGGGAGGGAAGGAGGGTGGGAGGGGAGGGAGGGAAGGAGGGAGGGAAAGAAGGAGGGAAGGAAGGAAGGAAGGAGGGGAAGGAATGGAGAGAGTAGAAAAAGAAAGTGGGAAGAGAGAGTGAGAAAGGGAAAGAAAGAGAGAACAGACTCCATGCTGCTCCTTTGAGAGATTCAGAGCACATCTTGCAGGAGGGTCCCACTGAGCAGATAGCCTGTGGTGAGCATCCTGGGGAGATAGGGGCATGTTAGGACAAAGGCCCTGGTGAAGAAGCCACATGGAGCCTCCACCTAGTGGCCCGAACTCCTTGACAATGAAACTGAACATCTTGGGGGCTGTTTTTTTCAGAGGACACCAAGGCGCCTTGAGCGAGAGAGCATCTCAGCGGGCCCTCCTCAGTCTCCTCAGAGAGGCTCACAGCCAGTCCTGCAAGGTCACCAGGGTCCTCTGGCACAGCTTTGATTTACTGTGTAAGGGAATTCCCACTGGCTATTAAATATTTTTATATTTTATCATTTTCCTGCAGCTAGCAGCTTTTGGCAGGCAGGGTATTTTTTTATGAATGTTATAAGTAAATATTATGGGGTCCATCCCAGACATGAACAAGGACTCACAAGCCTTGGGCTGGAAGGCATAAAGCTTCACTAAAAAAAAATAGAGAACAGAAAAAATTAAAATGTGAAGAACTTGAAAACACTTTTTTAAGGCATTGGATTGAGTATCGCATATCCCAAATCTAAATGAATCAGAATTCAAGCATAAAAGCAACCAAACATGAGTAATACATCTAGATATTCAGGTATTGCACTGCTTCAGCTAAGCATTGATCAGAAAAAAAGTAGGAAGGACTATACTTTTTTTGGGTGACTCTCCCTGTTGAGCCTTAGCTTCCAGCTACATTTAGCTTATGTGGAGACCTGCATTTGGGGGAATCTCCCGAGCAGACACAATGGGACTTGGGGCAGAATTGGACTAATTTCACAATTTTATATGGCATAAATATTTTTATCATGAATCTTTCTTGCCCCAGATCAATATTCTGTTCCCACGGGTCCCCGCATGGGAAATACATGTAGATATCCCAAGAGCACTTGGCCACATTGGATCAACCATAATGTAATCAATTCTCCTAATTCAGAAACATGCCAGTGCACCCCCAGGCAAACTAATGTGTCTCTGACTGACTCTACAGTAATGCCAAAGTGAATTATTCTGATGGATTTTGGACCTTAGTGGGATCCAAGTCTGGGATCTGCTAGCTATATATTCATGATAAAGGTATTAATGCCATTTATACAAATTACATTCTGAACTGCTTTCTGGTTCAGAGATGTAGCCCTCCTCTCTCTGCTAGGGAGATATTGCCTCTGGAAATCAGCTCTGGCTTTTGTGAAGCTTTAGCCAAAGGCTCACCTAAAGATCTACATATCAAAAGGGTCATTTACCTGGCTACATCTCTAGATAGCCCAACCCACAATGGGCTTGGCTGGAAGATTTTGGCAGGCTTCTGTCTATAAAAAGAAGCTAGGAAAAAGAAAAGGGGGCCTTTGTGCCATTTTGGCTTCCCTTGACATTCGCCTCTTTCCATCCTCTCAGTTCTCTGTTAGGCTTCAACACTTGGTGGCAGCCATCTTGACCTACACGTGGCCTGGGCCCAGCTGGGAACCCAAGTCCGGGTTTTTCCTGTTCTTGCATTGTATATTAGAATCTGTGATAGTAAAGTCTTTTAAAACTGTGCTGGAGTTCTGAGTTTTCATCCATTCCCTGCTGGCTTCGAAGGTAGAAGAGAACATGTTTCCATGTATTGTTGGGGACCACAGCAGTCCCTGACAATCATGAGCAGGATCTTCCCGTTCATCATCTATTTGCTAGAGCGGGCACCAGTAATATCTCCATATGTCCTGTCTCATGCCAGTAGAGTCAGGGGCATAGGCTTGCTACAGGAACATAAAGAGCCTCAAACCATTATATTAGGTCATGGGAATGACCTAATATAATTGTTACTGAAATTTGGCATATCAAATACAACACAAGAAGCTTGCCAAGCTTGCCGAGCGGGAGGCAAACTCTTTTAAACACCTCCAAATAAAGCATTTATTGATGAACCGCGCCGCCGCTTGCGGCTGCGCGAGCCGGGCCGTGATGGGCTGGTCTGCTCGGTGGAGTTCTGACGAGAGGGAAGTCCAAATGTGGAAAATGGCGGCGCCTGTGGAGTGAGGGGGGGTGGTCTGGCCAGACCCTGACAATACTTGGACATAAGTATTTATCAGTTTTGTGTGCCAGATCCTCCACCAAGTACAGAGAGATTCGGAGGAGGCCAAGCTATTCCTGAGTTCCCTGGGGTCACAAGTCATCTCTGACTCAAATATGCTTTTGAAAATTATAGCTTCATTAAGTGCATTAAGTGTGATCCTATGCTCCCGTGCTCTCTTGAACAGTAAAGACTTGACCAGCTGATTGAAAAGCTGATGTTAGGAGAATCCTCCTGGAGGAGAATGTCACTGGAGTCCTTCCTGGGGAAAACTAACCGGCTGCCTGGCATTGTTTGTCATGGCCACAAGCTTGCAAGTAAGTGGTGGTAATGCAAGGAGTCCATTGCCAGTAACTCTGCAGTGATATCTGTGTCAAGAAGCCCTTCACCAAAACGTTTTTCCTATGTTTTGCTCATCTCCCATAGCAGATGGCAGACTGGTGAGGGGTTTGGCAAAAGGAAGGGGAGCAGGACCCAGCAAAAGCATCTGATTTGCTTTTTTGATCTGACTTTGTCCTATCAGTCTGACCCTCTCTGTTCTCACAATGGCTTTTCATTTTCCCAAGATGATATCTTCAGTTTAAACTTGAGTCCAAATCATTTCACTATTTTTTTAAATCAGATTGGGTGACTTTATTCAACACATCTGTAAATTCTGTGCCTTTTCAAGGTATTAGCAACCCTAACTTTATTTTTAGTTATCCTCAAATTTAAGAGTTCAGTCTAAACCCAGATAATTAGCAAATTGTAGTACCAGGGATCAGCCCAGCTGATCACAAAGCGCTCGGGAGGGAAGGCAGGTTCAAGCCCTGGCCCGCCACCCTAGCAGAGCCTTGCAAGAAGTTAGAGGACCCCCTCCCCACACCATGAGGGCCGCCATTTTCCACATCCGGACTCCCCTCTCATCAGAGCTCCACCCAGCAGAAGTGCTGATTACAGCCTGGCTCGCACTGCCACAAAGCGGCCTGCACTTTGCTTATCTACATTTAGAGATGAAAAACTGAGGCAGACAAAAGTGATTTGATAAAAATTTGTCAAATTACCCAAAGCCAGGCAGTTGGTAGATGGTAGTACTTGAATTTCTAATTTATGTTTCCTGTCAATATTTTGTTCTCTTTGTCTGTTGGTCCACATCTATACATACATGAACCGAGTGATCATGCTCCAAGATCAAAGTAGATAATTGCATTTTTTCCAGATTTAAAAGGAATTTTCATTACATGAACTTGCCTATGGTTGAAGCAGATATGCATACCCCTGAATCAGTGCTTCCCAGCCTCTCTCATACCCCCTGAATCAGTGCTCCCAGTCTCTCTCATACCCTCTGAATCAGTGCTCCCCAGCCTCTCTCATACCCCCTGAATGTGCTCCCAGCCTTTCTCATACCTGCTGAATCAGTGATCCCAGTCTCTCCATACTCCCTGAATCAGTGCTCCCCAGCCTCTCTCATACCCACTGATTCAGTGATCCTCAGCCTCTTTCTGAACATGACCCTCTTCCAACCTTGTTTCCTATCTAGGATCCCATCTTATCAGTTGACTGCCTACTCTGGGCCAATGGACCCTATTACATGGTTTTCTTATGTGATCCCCTTGGAATATCTTGAAGACCTGATGTCCCCTGCTTGGGGTCTGCACTATATTATGCCACCTGACAACAGGTAAGAGCCAAGTCCCTACCTTAACGCACAATCACTTATGTCCCAAACACATGAACATACTCTCAGTCTTTCTGGGGTCTCCAATCCTGGACCAAATATTGTAATTTGGGTCTGAGAACTGACTTTATGTGTACAATTCAAGTTTTTTGTTAGCCAGTTTCTTCCCCAAATATTCATCAGTGTTTCTGACCCTGTTTCCAAGCAGGGAAATAAGCATTTTCCTGATTTTTGTGATTCCCTGAAGTTTAGGTTAAAAAAACAACACAGCCTTTTGAGTTGTTTCCCATTATTTAGTGATTCTTCTTTTGCATTTGTGCAGGGAGCTCTTGGAGCTCAAACTTTGAGTTCTGCACTAACTCATGTTTCTGAGCTCTGTCAAGCAAAGTTCTAAGATCAAGCCCTATATCATTCTGTAGTTGACCCATTTCTCTCAACATGTGAAGGCTGTCTCCTGAAACTCAGCAGTACTCAGACTACCACAGTAAGAGAGGCTTCATTCACTGAGAGTGAAATATACTTCTTCAATTTTCAACAATAGTCATTTCTTGATGAAAGTAATTAGAGCATATAATTTTTTCCTCTACAATGAAAGTTGTAGAGGAACCAAATTCCTTATAGCAATAATATTATTATGTTTTAGCCTACTGTTCCTACTTTCAAAATAAGTTAAAATGATAATAATATCAAAGTTATTTTATTTATGGCAAATATTTAAAAAATTGCACTCTGAGACCCCTCTATTGTGACTGTGTTTCTAGTTGATGTTCTATAGTCTTATCATTTTGGCCACACTTCCACATACCACCCTGGGTTATTTGTGAAGATAAATTCTGTGCTAAGATCAAAATTAACAATCATTTTTAGTTACATCAAAATTTATTTATGCTGCTTTTTAAAAGATTTAACAGAGATTTTCCAGCGGGTTTATTTGTTTTAATGAAGATTTTGGGAAAGAAGTTACTGAGAACAAAATATGTCTTTGGGGCTGTGAACTAGCAACTACCACATATTTTGAATGTGAATTATCTAGGCATTGGCAACGGTCTTAGGTTCTTGATATCTTTGTACTTATTATGCCTTAATGTTTTCAAAGTTTATTTGTCTCAAAATATAGTTGCAGTATTTAATTTCTGACTCCTTTTGTACATGGGCATATTAGCAAATTAAACTGCATTACCTACAGTCCTGAGCTTTCTTTGATATACTCATTTCTGTAAGAGAATTAGTAATATACTTCAGAGAATTGTGTTAGTCATTAAATAACATAGGTAAAAACATTGTTCATCAAGTAGCAAATGCTCAATTAAGGGTAACAAAGTTTTCCCCAATTTTATTTGTGATTTTGCTCTACCTTCAAAGCCTATGGTCTGAAAGGATACTAAAATTTTCTTTTTTTATTATTTTTATGAAGACCTGGGAATGGGGTCTATAATTGTTACTGGTATTTGGCATATCAAATACGACACAGGTAGTTTGCCAGGCTATATAGATTATTAATATATAGATTATTAATTATCTATATAGGCTATACAGGCTATACTACCTACTCTGGGCCAATGGACCCCATTATATGGTTTTCTTATGTAATCCCCTTGGAATATCTTGAAGACCTGATGTCCCCTGCTTGGGGTCTGCACTATATTATGCCACCTGACAACAGGTGAGAGCCAAGTCCCTACCTTAATGCACAATCACTTATGTCCCAAACACATTAATAATCTATATAGACTATATAGATTATTAATTATAGACCTCATTCCCATGACCTGATGGAATGGTTTGAGGCTCTTTATGTTCCTGGAGCAAGCAGGTGCCCTTGGGTTCTACTTGCATGAGACAGGACATATGGAGATGTTACTGGTGCCCGCTCAAGCAAATCGATGATGAACGAGAAGACAGTGATACAGTGATACAGTGATGAAGACCTGTCTTGAGTCTATCCTAGAGAATTACACATGGAAACTGAAGAAGAATGTGTACTCACTTTCTAGATATGGAGATCCCCACATATGTTTATTAAACCATCTCTTGTAGTTTTTCCTTTAAAGCTGCTGTTTCCTTATTCTCGGTCTGGTTCACCTACCCAATGGGTAGAGTGTGCCATTGAAATTGCTTACTGCTATTGTATTGTTTGGATATTTCCCTTCAGCTGTTTTACATTTTCTTTCTGAAGTGGGTGGGTTAGGCTACATCCAGCAGTGATCAGAGACTACTCCTGGCTTTGTGCTCAAGTCAGAGGACCACATATGGTGCTGGGGATCAAGCCAGGGCTGACTGCATGCAAGACAATATTTTTAATGATTTGGTGATGCTTCACTTGGTACATTATGTTAATAAGAGCTGTCTTCTTGATTTAAAGATCCTTTGATCTTAATTACTGTCCATATATGATTTTCATAGGATTTTTACGTTGTAGTCTATTTTTGTCTGAAGAAACTGGTGTTCTCCGCCTTTATTAGATTTTTTTGCTTATATGATTATTTTCTAGCCTTTCACTTTGAATAAATGTTTACCATGATTGTTGAAGTAAGTTTATTGTAAACAGTAGGAGGTTGAGTTATGTTTTATAATCCATCCACCAAGTGTGCGTTTGATTGCTGAGTTCAGGCCGTTAACATTCGATGAAATTTATTGAAATAAAAGAATCGAATGTCATTTTTTTTACTAGTTCTGGTTGTGTGTTTTTGTTTTTGTGTGTTTTGTTTCTTTAGGCTTTTTTATGATATTGTTTAGTACATCTTGCAGCACTGATTTAGTAATTAAGAATCTCTTTAGCCATTATTTGTTAATAAAATTTTAGTTGCACCATAGAGTTTGAATGATTAGTCACCAAAATAAAGTGTTCTTACTTCTTTCAATTTTTTGATATTTTTTTGTTTTTTTTTCCACTGTGATTTATAGTGGAAAGGTTTTTCCCCTTTACCTTTTAGTTATTTCTTTATCTATTTTTTGGTGAACAATTATAGACCTTATTCCCATGACCTGAACAAATGGTTTGAGGCTCTTCGTGTTCCTGGAGCAAGCAGGAACACGTGTATGCCCTTTGGCTACATTAGCATGCAACAGGACTTATGGAGATGTTACTGGTGCCCACTCGAGCAAATTGATGAACAATGGAAAGACAGTGATAAAGTGATTTTTTTGGTGAGGGGGCACCTCCTAGCTGTGCTTAAAAGGTTCTAGTGCTACTCCTGTTACCTCTAGGCCATAGAATCACCTGTCTAATTTGGAGTTCCAGGGATGCAGTGCTATTCAGTGCTAATACTCCCTGTAATGCTAGGGATTATTCAAGCCACCTTGGAGGTACTCAGGAGTCTCCAGGACCACACATGGCGTTGGTGAGTGCCTCCAGTGTTATTCCTAACAATACCCAGGAGATGAAGTGGTGCTGGGAATCACACAGGAACAATTGCACACAAAGAATGCACATGAACTCCTGTACAATCTCTCTGGTCTGAATGTCATACTTATAGTTGTCATGTACAGGTCATATTCCTCACCAGTTAAATTTATTCTTGGGCATTTTTCTCTTTTTTGGTGTGTGCTATAACAAAGAAAATTGCATGCTTAATTTCTTTATCTAATGGGACTTGGCTTGCATATGAAAATGTGGAAAGCTGCATAGTGATTTTATAGTTTGTTTGCAAGTTTATTTTTATATCATATTTAATAATATTCTGGATATCTCTGTGTAAAATTATATTATCTGCAAATAGTTACTTTTTTACTTTTTACTATCAGGTTTGAAAGTCTTTTATTTCTTTTTCTTTCCTAATTGCTCTTGCTGGAACTTCTAATATGATGTTAAGTAGTGGTGGTCATGGTGGGAAAATTTGTCTTGTTCCTAATGTCAGAGGAAAAGTTTGGTTCACCATTACTATAATGCTAACTGTGGATTTGCTCTGTAGAATCTTCAATAACTTGAGTTAGTTTCCTCTTTTTTGAGTCTGAAAATTAAAAATCATTATTGAATCTTGTCAAATGGTGATTCCTCATTTGTTGAAATGATTATAAAGTTTGAATCCTTCATTTTATGCAGTGTACCACATTAATTGATTTGCACATGTTAAATCATCCACACATACTTGAAATAGAACCAAATTGTATGATTCTTTTAATATATTAATACATTCAGATTGCTACCTTTTGTGAAGGAGTTTGAATCTCTATTCAGAGATAATGGACTATAGTTTACTTTTTCTTTTTCGTTCTAGTAATGTCTGGTTTTGAAACCACGTTTAATGCTAGTCTTATAAAATAAATTAGGGTAAAATGAATCTTCCCTCTTCAATGTTTTGGAGGAATTTATTAAAGTGTTATTAAATATTTCTTAAAGATTTAGAAAAATTTACCAATACAGCTTTTTCTATCTCTGGCTTCTTATTTTTGGGGGACGCTTCTGACTAGTATTTCAAATTCTCATTAGTACTAGGCTACTAGATTTTTCTATCTTTCTGATTCAGTTTTGGGAGCTTATATAATTTTAAGAAATTATTTGTCTTGATTGTGGAATTCATTGGTGTTCAAATGCTCATAGTTGTTTCTTATTATCGTCATCATTCTGTGATATTTGTTGAAATTTCTATTCTATCATTTATGATTTTATTTATTTGTTATTTCCCTCCCCTTTATTATTGGATCTCATTATATGTCACCTTTGTTTGTTTATTCAAAGAGAAATTTAACTCTTGGAACTGGAGTGCTAAGAAAGCAGAGCACTTGCCTTGCTCAGGATGACTAGGGTTCACTCCCCACATCCCAGATTGCCCCATGTCACCCAGGGATGAACTCTGAGAACCTGAGTACCACCAGTGTGGTCCCAGAACAGAAAGAAGAAAAAAAAAAATAAAGGACAAACAACTCTGAGTTTAAACTTGTCTGTTTTGATGTTTTATCTATTTAAGAAGATGTTGCAATATGAATTCAATAAATTGGTGCTTATATATAGGCTTTCACCTAAAATAAGCCTGCAGATAAATGATGTAATTGTTTTTTCCTAGGCAAAACAAAATTGTGACAACTTGGAAGAACAACAGGAATTTGTTATATGCTTTAGTGCTTGTCTTAGAAACAATAAGCTACAATCTAGAGAGTTGAGTCTCCACTAAGAAAATAGTTGATTTTATATGTGAATGTGTTGATCATTTTGCTTTGAGGTGAGCAATTCCACAGGACCATGTTTTAACAAAAAATTCAATTAAAGGCAAGTTTAATTTCACTTGAATGTGAAATTTGTTCTATAAGAAATATATTTCCCAGGTTTCTGTCCAAATTGATAATTTCTATTATTTGACTATATCCGAAAACAAAACACAAGTAAATTTTCAAAATAACTATACAAATATATGGTGATGCTTTTTTTATAGTAAACCTATTTGGTTCAGATTTGAATTTTGAAACTGTCATAAATAGGACTTTAATTTATAGTAATGTATAAATACTAGTACGATAAATCTTTCAACTATCTGATCAATACTCTGAAAGCAAAAGGTTTAAAGTATAGTACAACATACCAAGGGAAAGATGTTAAGATTTTAGAATAGAAGGCTGTTATGCTTTGAAATTGGAGCAGAGATTACCTTTTCACTCTAATGATGGAAATCAAACCCAGGAAAGCATACATGTAAAATATGCTCTCTACCAATGAGATATATCACTGACCTTGACACATGTATTATCGTTAAAGACAAAGTTAGAAAACACACTTCTCATGAATGAAAAGTAACACAAGGATTGACTGCTTGGACTGCTGTGATATAAATGGTATAACGGTATAAACAACTTTTTGTGGACATGTTTCTACAGGAGGTGGAGAGCAGAGTGACCACCCTCAAGTATTTGTCATTCTTATCTTGTGGTCAAAACAGCCACCAGAGGTCTGGAAAGGACTTGGTCTCATCAAGCCCATGTTGGACAGAACTGTCAACATTGAGAATGATGAACTAGAGAAGGAACAATGTATATATTGCATCTCACCTCATAAACATCTTATTTTTCTAGGTCCAAGAACCATTAACTATCTTTCTTTTCAGTTGCACCTGGACATTCAACTGTTTGAGGGAAGGCAAGACAATATCAGTTAATGGGATACTGTGATATCACTATGTCATGCCATCAGGGTTACTGCTTCTCTTTGCCTACCTGGGAAGGAGGAGTTATCTTCCTTCCACTTGTTTCCCCTGTGAAAATGGAGACACGAATTTATTCACATTTCAAATTATAGGACTAAGGATGCATATTTAATGAGATCTTTGTAAAGCCAACCTGAGTATAATTTAATAAAAATGACAATTTTTTAGTAAAGTGAATTTATATTTCTTAATTCAAAGTAACCTAGAGAATCTGCTGATATATGAGCACATTTCTCCAATATCAGAAACATTTCTCTAAAAAGAGAAGCAACCAAATAGTACAGTATGTCATTCAGAGTTCCAGCAGGAAACAGATGGCATTCTCAAACTGAGTAAGTGAGAGGTGTTAATAAAAGAGTGATTTATGATTGTGCAGAAAGATTTAGGGATGTGGTCAAAGGCTAGGACTATAACATCAGGACTTAACAGTGATGGGTGAAGTTCTATATTACACTCCGCGATAAAGTATATGCAAACGTGCTCATTCCAGATCTTTGTGCAGGTAGCAATAGAGAGTGACTGGAGAAGAGAAATGACATTTGAGGGAAATATATAATCAGCCTATGCCACTGCAGGAAAGAGATTAAATGCACAGTTTTCTCTATTATCCAACTGCAGTTGGAAGCTCTTTGATGTAACCTATACAGTTCAATCTGTGAGACACAGATCGGGATAGAGAAGGGTGAGAGTGGTACATAGAGAAAAACAAACTAATAACCTAAACAGTGAAGTTTTTGATTTGTGGCAAATCCACAGAAAGTAATAATGATGGGAACCAGTAAAATGGTTGAATAGGAAACTCCCAGATCACGTTTCTCCATTCAATCATTAGCAAAACAAAATTTAAAGAAAAAAACAAAATCAGAAAAAATAAAAGCTTGCCCAAATTCAAGAGCTGTGGCAATAACTTGGTTCCCAGGTCTACTTTTGAAATCTGTTATTGAGAACAGATCAGTTTATTTAACCTGACAGAAGATATCTTAAAGAATGGATTGGCTCAAAATGAAGGTATGAAAAGAGAATACTGTCCATAATGGCTAAGGGTATTACACACATAATCAGTCATCTGGTGTTGGGGAGTGCCGTTGGGCCCCAAACAAGATTGGGGAGCTGATTCACTTCTACCTCAAAGCCAGCAGTGGATGGTTGAAACTCACTAGCTCAGCACAGTTTACAAAAAGCTTTTACTCACACAAGTTCTGGTAGTACAATTCAAGGACAGGAAAACCCCAAACTTCCAATTCCTAGCTGGACCCAGACCACATGCTTGGATTAGGATTTTTAAGCAAAGATGGCTGCTGGACTCTAAGGTTAGCAGCTCAGAAGCCAACTAACCATGTGCACCAGTCAGAGTCAGAGGTCAGAACCAAACTGACAATAGATGACCCCCTCTTCTTCCTACTTGCTTCTTTGTTGTCAGAAGCTCACCAAGAACTTCAGTCCAGCCCATGGGCTGGGCTTTCTAGGCACAAAAGGCTAGGTATCTATTTTAAGAGTTCAGGGTCCGCCTTTCTGCATGGGCCTAAAATACCATATATAAATGTAAATCTTCAGGTGAGCTCCAGGACCAAGCTTAAAAATTGCTAAAATGTCAGAATGATTTCGTGTTATACGAAACTCCCTTGCAAAGTAGGCAGGGGATGACAGCTCTGAACCAAGAGGTAGTTCAGGATATAATTTATAGATGAAAGCATATTTCACATAATGAATATATATTGCCAGCATATCTCTAAACTTCCACTAATGTCCAGAATCAATCAGAATAATATTTCTTATTTCACCTTTACTGATTACTGAATCATGTACACTTGATTGGGGGCAGGCTCACATGGCTCTTAGAACTAGTAGGACAGATTACATTATGGTTGATTCACAGACATCACCAAGTAATCTCTTGGAGGACTATATGTGTGCCCCCTGTGGGGGCCCGTGGAGTCAAGAGAAATTCTCTGGAGCTACTACTCATGGTATAAATATTCTGCTTATAGGAAAAGTTACAAAATCAACTCGATTTTGCACACACTCTTATTGATTTGCTCCGGAGATTCCTTAAGGCAGAAAGCAGCTCTTAACATCTGCTAAGTATTAGCAGGAGCCTAGAGCTCATTAGGGGGTGTTTTCCAACAATCTGGAACTAGATTCTTATGAGAGGCATATAATGGTCTGTTTTAAGCTTGGAGAAAAATCTGGGATGAACCTCTTCAGGAAATAAAAAATTCAAAGACAATATTTATATGAAGAATCTAGAAATATGCAAACAATCACCTAAGACCCTGTGTCAGGGAATGCTGTATTCCCAAGACAGTATCAAGGAAACAAGTTCCTTTTATTTTAAGGGCTGAAGGGAGACAGACAAAATCCACAAGTTCAGAACAGTTGCAAAAGACTTAATTTTTTCACCAATAATTAAACAAACTCTACTAATACAATCCAAAATGGGGGAAACTGCCAAACCTCTAGCTTCTGGCCAAACCTTTGACCATGTGCCCAGACTGAGATCTTCTACCAAAATGTACAACTATCTCCCTGCATCTTTTATTCTCCAAAAGCCTGCCAAAGGCCTCAAGCCATCCCTTCGAGGGCCAGACTTTCCAGAGATAAAAAATCAGGTTTCTCATGCAGATATCCAGGTAACTGTACCTAGCCCAGGTCTTAAAATGCTAATTTACCAGGGCTGAGTTCCTGCAGTTACATATCCTGCACAAAGCACCATGGAGAGGAGGCAACACACCTGAGAACAAAGGCATGGGGGAATAACACTATAATTTTTAAAGCATGAACACCATGCAACCAGAGGTATCTCCAAACCTCCACAATGTCCATATATATATATCTCCAGAGTATTTCTGGGCACTCTACCTTTAGTATTACTAAGAGTCATAATCGCTTGCCTGGAGGTAAACTTAGCATGCCTCCCTCCTTGATCTCAGCAGAGCTGTTACTTAATGGTAGATCCAAATGCAGCCAGGTTTTGTCCTGGAAAACTAAATGTGTTAAAATTGTCCCTCATGGGGCCCCATAGGGGTTATGAGAGAAATACCTTAACGACTAGCATTGGATTCATGATAAATTATAGCACTATTCCAAGAGTTATTAAAAATCAAACTGCCTTTTCCAATCCTGCCCCAATCTCCTATTGTAATTTGCACAAGGGCCTGAAGGCAAATGCAGATGGCTTTGAACTTGTAGAAACCCAGAGTTCACTAGGGTATGTCCTCCAACAGACCTGAGTTTAGGAAAGTCCTGAGAAGATCTTAAATCTTCACATAAGGCTGATTCTTAGGTTCAGAGAAAGTCTACTTACACAATAAAGAACTACTTCAGCCTAGTGTCTACAAAGAATAGGAGGTATAAGAGGTATTTGAACTCTACTCCAGAATTTATAAATACATAATATTAATCATGAATTTATGTAAATGGTATATAATATAAGAGTATAATTTGTGGTATAATAATATAGAGAAGGAATAGAGTTGCATAGAGTAGACTTTTGTGGTTTTTTTATGCAATTGAAGTTTTAGAATTGCTACCAAGTCAAAAAAGAATGTTATAACTTTAGGTGATTAGATAAATCACCATGGTAACAGCTATTAAAATATTCCAAATGAAATGAATCAGAAATAAAAACACATTATGAAAATTTAACTAAACACAAAAGAAGGAAATGAGGAACTCAAAAGTATGACAGACAAAAAAAACAAAATAGCAAAAGTTAGTCTTTCCTAACTGATAATAACTTTAAGTATAAATGGTCTACATTCTTAAATCAAAAGGCCAAAGGATGGGATGAAGAGTAATGCAGGAAATAGTTTGCCTTGCTTGTTCTTGACCCAGTTTCAATCCCTGGAATTACATATGGTCTCCCAAACCCTGAAAGAAGTAAGTCCTGAACATTGATATATGTGACCTCAAAATCAAAAAATTTAAAAAAACTACAAAAAAAAAAAGACATAACCTGGCAGAATAGATAAAAAACTAATTGAACATATACTTTCAACAAGAAGTTTACTTCTAAAATACAGCTTTCTAGAAGGGCAGGGATATTAAAAAAAAATAAAGATGACTTATACAAACAGTAAACAAGAGAGAATAGATTTGACTATAACTAGTACCTGGAAATAAGAATACTATATTGGTAAAAAGTGTAAATTCATGAAGAAGATATAATAATTATGAACATATATGCAATAAATAAGCAGTCCAAACATATCATGCAAACATCAGTGAAATTGAAGGGAAATATAGATAACCGAACAAAATATTAAAGAGTGCACTTCACGCAGCTGGCCTGTGCTGGCTCAGGTTCAATCCCGGCGTCCCATATGGTCCCCGAACACTTCCAGGAGTAATTCCTGAGTACAGAGCCAGGAGTAACCTCTGAGCATTGCCAGGTGTGACCCCAAAAAAGCAAAAAACAAAAAGAGTGCACTTCAATAACATGATAAATCAACATGACCTTTCAGATGTAAACATAAAACTCCACCCAAAAAGCACCAAAGTGGACATTTCTCAAAATTTTGACATAGGACTTACTCTAGGATAAGCTATATCAGACTGTAAAACCAATCTTGATAATGTTCAAAAGATTGCAATTATATGGAGTATCTTTTCTAATCAAAGAGGAATAAAGCTAGAGTTCTAAAAGGAGAAAACTAGAATCTACAAATAAGAGAGAAAATTAAAAAGAAATTCAAATAATCAAAGGATCAATAAAGAAATGGCAAAGGAGGAGAGGCACAGGGCTGAGCAGCTGCTGGCTCCAGCTTGTGCTAGGCTAATGAGGTGACTTGGAAGGGGACAGGTCTGGGTTCTCCCTGCCTCCTGGACAGACCCTCAGAGGCCAGAAAACTTCATGCATCACAACTGCAGTCACTTTCAAGGTCCAGACTCTACAACTTGGCAGAGTCCAATGTACACCCCCCCGCCCCTAATAGTGCAGGTGCTCTGCACCTGCACATTATCTCAAAACCTAGTATATTCATCTAACTGGTATCCCATCACATTTTCTAGAAAGCGAAGTGTGTGGGCACAAAGTGTGGTCTGGGGGCCACCTTGGCAATTTCCTATACAGTGGATTGACTCAAATGGCATAATGGAGATTTGAGGATCTTCATTGCCTTTGTGTCTAACACCATGTTCATCGACTGTATTTGGAGGAAGTAGCTCCAACAACCAATATAGAATGGATTATTCAGTATATGAATAGGAAAAGCTCAAATAGATGTTGAGTAAAATGTGAAATAAGTGTTGTTAGTAGCTGTAGTGATGATGTGTCTGGGGATTGTCAGTAGAAAACTACTGTGTTCTGTAAATCCAGAAAGTGAATCCAAGAACAGAAAATGGCCAGACTCCCACACATCAACCTAGAAAAAAAAAGGCATGAACTTATCATCACTGTTCCCTTATGTGAGCTGTAAGGATCAACATAATTGATGCTGGCTAAGTGAGCAGGCATCGGGAGGGTGGATGGAGGCTGGGAGGGAAATGCGGGTCTCTGGTGGTGGTGGGACACTGATGGTGGAATTGGCACTGAATGATGAATCTTTCCAGCAACTGTATCGTGAAAAAGTTTGTACTTTTTAAATCATGGTGTTTAAAATAAATCATTATTTAAAAAAATGGCAAAGGAAAAAAGAAAACACCTTGAGTCCATAATAAGAACAAAAATATAATGCATCAAAACAAGAGAGGCATGCAATAAAAGCAGCATTCAACATAGAAATAATAGCTATAAACTCTCAAATTTTAAAAGGATCTCAAATCAATCTAACTTTACTCTTTAAAGAACTAGAAAAATATGAAGTCTAAACCACCAGTTAGCAAAAGAATGAAAATTTTAAAAAGCAAGAGCAGAGAAAAACAAAGAAAATATTTGAAATGGAGAAAAATGAGCAAACTGAAAGATGTTCCTTTTGTAAAATCTTAGCAAAATTGAAAAAATGCCATATTTATATTGATTAAGAGGAAAAAAAAGACAAAACTCAAGTAACTAAAATTAGAAATCAACATGGGGGCATCTCTATTGACGTTAAAGTAGTAAAAAGTATTACAAGAATGCTTTGAACACTTTCATACCAACAAATTAGCCTAAAAAATGGATAATTTCCTGGAACTAAACATCTACCAAAATCATGAATGAATCATAAGTAAATAGAAAAAGATGAATATCTCTACAACAAATAAGAAGACTGAATCAGTAATCAAATCCGATTTTTTTAAAGTAGTTTATTATACCACCGTGAGATATACAATTACAAAGATATACAATTAAAAAGTTCATATTTGGGTTTTGGTCATACAGTGATCCAGCACCCATCCCTCCATCAGTGCCCATCTCCCACCACCAGCCTCCCCCGTTCCCTCTTCCTCCAGCCCGCCTCCATGGCAGGTTCTTTATTTCTTTCCCCTTTCTCTCTCTCTCTTTTCCTTCGCTTCCAGACTATGGATTACAGAACATACATTAAAGGGTTGTCATGTGTATCTTTTTGCCTATATTTAATGCTCAGTTCTAGGTTGGTATTAGCACTTTTGACAATTGTTAGCACACTGTTCCATTTTCTGTCTTACCTAGCCTCTGACTCCCACATGTTTGTGATAATTTCCACCTTTGACAAGACCTCCTAATACATGTTTCACTTGACCTTGGACCTTTATGTGATGCAAATAAATGCAGTCATTCTATATCTGTCTCTCTCCTTCTGGCTAATTTCACTCAACATAATCTTCACCATGTCCATCCATTTATAGGCAAATTTTATAACTTCATTTTTTCCTAACAGCTGCATAGTATTCCATTGTGTAGATGTACCAAAGCTTCTTTATCCAGTCATCGATTCTCAGGCATTCTGATTGATTCCAGATTCTGGCTATTGTGAATAATGCTGCTATGAATATAAAAGTAGGGATGATGTTTCTTTTTTTTAAATTTTTTATTTTTACAATTACAAAGATATACAATTAAAAAGTTCATATTTGGGTTTTGGTCATACAGTGTTCCAGCACCCATCCCGCCACCAGTGCCCATCTCCCACCACCAACGTCCCCGGTTCCCTCCCTCCCCCAGCCCTCCTCCATGGCAGGTTCTTTATTTCTTTCCATTTCTCTCTCTTTCTCTTTTCCTTCCCCTCCAGACTATGGATTACAGAACATACATTAAAGGGTTGTCATGTGTATCTTTTTGCCTCTATTTAATGCTCAGTTCTAGGTTGGCATAAGTACCCTCAACAATTGTTAGCACACTGTTCCATTTTCTGTCTTACCTAGCCTCTGACTCCCACACGTTTGTGATAATTTCCACCTTTGACAGGACCTCCTGATGTATGTTTCACTTGACCTTGGATATTGGTATCATAATATGTACCTATATATTTATGTTATGCAGATAAATGCAGTCATTCTGTATCTGTCTCTCTCCTTTTGGCTAATTTCGCTCAACATAATCTTCTCCATGTCCATCCATTTGTAGGCAAATTTTATAACTTCATTTTTCCTAACAGCTGCATAGTATTCCATTGTGTAGATGTACCAAAGCTTTTTTATCCAGTCATCGATTTTCGGGCACTCTGGTTGCTTCCAGATTCTGGCTATTGTGAATAATGCTGCTATGAACATAAAAGTAGGGATGGTGTTTCCGCTGCGTATTTTTGGCTTCCCAGAGTAGATTCCCAGGAGTGGTATGGCTGGGTCAAATGGGAGTTCAATTTCTAGTCTTTGGAGGAATGTCCATATTGTTTTCCAGAAAGGCTGTACCAGCCGGCATTCCCATCAACAATGGATGAGTGTCCCCTTTTCCCCACACCCACACCAGCACTTGTTGTTCTTTTTTTTGAATATGTGCCAGTCTCTGTGGTGTAAAGTGGTATCTCATTGTTGTTTTGATTTGCATCTCTCTGATGATTAGTGATGATGAGCATTTTTTCATATGTTTTTGGCCATTCGAATTTCTTCCTTGCTGAAGTTTCTGTTCATTTCTTCTCCCCATTTTTTGATGGGGTTGTTTGTTTTCTTCTTGTAAAGTTCTACCAGTGCCTGATATATCCTGGATATTAACCCCTTATCAGATGGGTATTGGGTGAATATTCTTTCCCATTCTGTGGACTGCTTTTGTATCTTAGTCACTGTTTCTTTTTGAGGTGCAGAAGCTTTTTAGTTTCATGTAGTCCCATATGTTTATCTTTTCTTCTAGTTGCTTTGTTAGTGATGGTTCATCTTTGAAGATGCCTTTAGCTTCAATGTCATGGAGGGCTTTTCCTATATTTTCTTCAATGTACTTTATGGATTCAAGTCTGATATTGAGATCTTTAATCCACTTTGATCTGATTTTTGTGCATGGTGTTAGACACAGGTCCAAATTCATTTTTTTACATGTCGCTGCCCTGTTTTCCCAACACCACTTATTGAAGAGGCTTTCCCTTACTCCATTTTAGACTTGTTGCACCTTTATCAAAGATTAAGTGATCATGTGTTTTAGGTTGGGTGTCAGGATACTCAATTCTATTCCATAGGTCCACGGGTCTGTTTTTATTCCAATACCATGCTGTTTTAATTACTACTGCCTTGTAGTACAGTTTAAAAGTAGGGATGATGTTTCCGCTGCATATTTTTGGCTTCCCAGAGTAGATTCCCAGGAGTGGTATGGCTGGGTCAAATGGGAGTTCAATTTCTAGTCTTTGGAGGAATGTCCATATTGTTTTCCAGAAAGGTTGTATCAGCTGCATTCCCACCAACAATGGATGAGTGTCCCCTTTTCCCCACATCCATGCCAGCACTTGTTCAAACCCGATTTTTAAAAAAACTATGTCCCCCCTAATTTTACTGGAGATTTCTATTAAATTAACTTTTTTTAATTAACACAAAAATTTTGGCTCTTCCAAAGTCCTAGAACACTTATTTTTGTTTTTGTTTAAGGGTTACACTTGTCTGTGCTTACTCCCTGCTTCTGAACTTAGGGATCACTCTTGGCATTGCTCAAGGGTTTATCACAGTACTAGGGATCAAACCCAGGTGGACAGTCTGCAAGGTCAGTACCTTACTCACTGTGCTCTCTCTCTTTGGACCTGAGCATACTTCTCAGTCCATACTCTGAGAATAACATTACTCTGACAACAGAATCATTGATCAGGGCATTGATTGAATCATTATTCAAGAAATAAACCAGTATCCTTTATGAATATTTATGAAAAGCCCTCAACAAAATACTAACTAACCAAAATGCTAACAACAAAATACTAAGAAACCAAATTTAACAGCATATTTAAAATATTTTGGGCTTCTGATGTGGGTTAAAGCGGTTAAAGCATTGTGCACATGTTGCGTTACAAGGCACCATATTACTTCTGAGAACCATAAAGAGAGACTGGGACTGCCTAGTTCTGTAGGGGTGACCATTCTTCCCCAAATGTCCCAATAAATATAATTATAGTTTATACTAGTGGGATTTATTCCTGGAATGCAGAAATGATTTGATATTAATGTAATATATGGATTTAATAAATTACTATATAAACACTACAGAGCAAAGATTAAAAGCCCCAAATGATCATCTAACACAGAATGTTTTGAATCCACAAAATGCACTGTATTGTCACTAAATATGGCATATAATGTGTCATATTATTTTACTGCAAGCCTCTCACATATAAAGAGAAAACACAGACTTCAAAAAAAATTGTCAAAAAGGATGTTCCAGATATTTAGATTATAAAGCACAAGAATTTCCATTATGAATTCTGGCTTTTGATTCTTGTTTTCTTTCTTATTTACTTTGGTTTTGGG
>JAJIBD010016503.1:0-19735 GCA_021461705.1 Cryptotis parvus | reverse complement strand
TCCTTTGATGTTGTTATGACGAGCAGGGGTCACCCTCACTAATGGCTACAGAGCTCCTAAAGGAACTCTGTGTACCGGGTTATGGTACTCAAACTCTGGTCCACGCTGCTCACTGAGGCCTGCACTCTTTTAGTGGCGGCACTTGCAGGCCATGGCTGTGGTGCCTTGCATGCAGAAGACCAGGTGTGGTGGCTGGAGAGATGACACGGGGTTAAGGCACTTGCTTTTCATGCAGCTAATTTGGGTTCAAACTTACGAATCACATATGGTCCCCTGAGCTCCTCCAGGAGTGATCTCTGAGCCCAGAACCAGGTGCAAGCCTTGAGCTCAGCTGGGTTGACCCAAAAGAAACAAAAGAAGGAGAAGAGGAAGACACGACCTGGGTTTGATGCCCAGCACTGGGTAGAACAGAAGCCGCAGTGCATGTCCACATGCTCATAGAGACACATTCTGCATAGCTGCTCACCAGTGGCTGACTTCCTGGTCCTGGTGCTCACACATCTTTGATTTGAGTTGCACAGCTCACCCATGGGTCACCCTATTTTTGTGGTGCTCATACACATGGCTTCAGTGTGGCCTGAAATCACTTGTGGTGCTGAGTATCATAGACCACAAAACTATAGGAGGTATTTGAGCTAGTGACTAAACACTTGCAAGGCAGGTTTTCTAAAGCCTTTGCATTCTTCTCTGGATCAGGAGAATAATTTTTCAGTTAACTCAAAAATGGTGTGTTAATACAGTCCTTATAGTGCGTGGTCACATACATGGCTGCATAGCACCTCCCAATTCACAGTACTGATAGCCCAGTAGGAGCACAACGTTTTTGATGGGAAAGTTACGTGAGAAAGCCCACCAAGCTCAATGAGCATAAATAAATAAATAACAGTAAAGGTTTAACTAGCACCAACCAGCCCAGTAAATCTTTTTCTTAAAATTTTTTAAAAAATTTTATTTATTGAGGCTGGAGCGATAGTCCAGTGGGTAGGGCGTTTGCCCTGCATGCGGCCAGATCCAGGTTCGATCCCAGCATTCCATATGGTCCCCCAGCACCGCCAGGAGTAATTCCTAAGTGCAGAGCCAGGAGTAACCCTTGAGCAATGCCAGGTATGACCCAAAAAAGCAAAAAAAAATAATAATAATAATAAATAAAATTTCATTTGTTTACTTTTTTTGTTTTTTTGGGTCACATCCGGCAATGCTCAAGGGTTACTCCTGGCTCTGCACTCAAGAATTACTCCTGACAGTGCTCGGGGGACCATATGGGATGCCAGGGATCAAACCTGGGTCAGCCACATGCAAGGCAAACGACCTACCCGCTGTGCTATCACTCCGGCCCTTTTTTTAAATTTTTTTTTAATTTCATTAATTGACCAAAATCCAAATATGAACTTTGTAATTATATATCTTTGTAATTGTATATCTCATGGTGGTATAATAAAATACTTTAAAAAAAAATAAAAAAATAAAAAAATAAATAAAATTGGGGCCAGAGCAATAAAAAAAATTCATTTATTTACAGCCCAGTAAATCTTTATACAATGATTTCAGTAACACCATGTGAGATATAACAATTATCACAAATTTACTTTTTTTTTACAAATTTACTTTTATTAATATATATTCTGATAAACTAATTTGCCAAATTTGTTGTAATAAGCAATATAAAAATAGTTTATGCTAAGGGGGCAGGCTTGGGGAACGAGTGGGGAAATTGGGAACATCAGTAGAGAGAAGGTCACACTGGTGGTGTGACTAGTGTTGGAATACTGAATGCCTAAAACAACTGTATTATGAATAATTTTGTAAATAATGGTGTTTAAATAAAGTTTCAAACATTAAAAAATGTTTGTGTTAGTAGTGTTTTACATGATAAGAATGTAAAGAAAAAGCACAAGGTACAGAAAGGATCTTATATGGTTGGCTTGTCAGGTGATTCTAAGGGGTTTTCCTTTTGAGGGATGGGGCAGCCTTTTAAATAGGTGCTCAGGAGCCCCACACCCACCCCCCAACCCAGGGCAGTAGTTCAGCACAAGGGCCCTAGGAGGCAGTGCTGCTCAGGCCTTTCGGTACCAGGATATACAGGCCACCCGAGCAGTGCTCAATCTCCCCGGGTTGTGGTGCCTGATGAGGCACCTGTTAGGTCTGCATCCTACCCACAGTCCTACCCTCCAGCCCTCAGAGTTTTCCTTAGGCAACTTTGTTATTTATGATGTCCAACCACCTATTCCAACCTACAATGGCTCGAAACAGAAGTTTAGTGATTTGAACCAGACCCATCCTGTTGGATCACACCCTACTTGCTACCACTGGGTTTATGTATTGCTAGTGGGTATTGTTTTTCTCCTTCCTATAAGCTTTTTGTATATGCTTATGCAAGGGATTTTTCATATAGGCACAGAAGATAGTCAGGGCAATATATTTGTGAGTTCATCAAGACTGAATTATTTGCTCCTGGGTTTCTGTCTTATTTCCTAACTATAAGCTTCAGTAGGCTTCAGATTGAATCTAATTCTCACACCACAGAAAGAAGTCTCAACGTGGGACTGGATGGAACCAGGAAAAAGAGATCACCCTGATCTTGAAATGGGATAGCTAAGTGTCTTGCACTATGTCCTGATCATAATCTCTGTTCTGACTCAGAGATAGAGCTGAGTCTAGGAACAAGCTCTGTTTTGAAACAAACACAATTAGCAGTGGATAGGGCCCTGAAGGGAATTGGATATGATCAATCTGACAAGGGGAACATAATCTGGGTACTATGACATGATTTCCCCAGAAAAGATCACCCTATAAATTTAATCTTAGATGGGGCGGAGCAATAGCCCAATGGGTAGGGCGTTTGCCTTGCACACGCCGGCCTGTGCCGGCCCGGGTTCCATCCCCAGCATCCCATATGGTCCCCCGAGCACCTCCAGGAGTAATTCCTGAGTGCAGAGCCAGGAGTAACCCCCTGAGCGTCGCCGGTGTGACCCAAAAAGCAAAAAAAAAAAAAAAAAAAAAAAATTTAATCTTAGGTGTAAATTCCTGTCTCTCTTACTGTGTTTATACAAAAATGACTAGAAGTATTATTGAAATGATTTTTTATCAGCCAAGGTTGAGAGAAAATCAATGCACCCTGGTCTCTGCCCATTAGCCTCTGGGAGCAGGGGCGTGACCCCTTGATGTTCTGCCATAGTGGAGGGATGATGGTTCTCACTTTATTATTATCGGATAAAGAGCTTTTTACCATGTGTCATCCTGCCTCCAGCCTTTGTAAGCTATTTATCTCTAGCAACTTGGGAGTCAGGTGTTGTGCGGTGTATGGAATAAGATGGAGTTAGGAGTGTGTGGGAAAATCTTGGATTTTCTAAGAACCGGTGGGCTTGCTCTTTTTGTCCATGAGCCAGAGGAGACGGTTGTCAGCCCTGAATGTGACCAGGGAACTCGACAGACCCCAATACTGTTGGGGACTCTAAACAGCCCCAACACCAGCCTATCTAGTGCTCTCTCATGTGGCCCTAGGCTGGGGTGTAAATCTTCTCTTATCCTGGGGGCGGGAGCGATAGCCCAATGGGTAGGGCATTTGCCTTGCACAGGGCCGGCCCATACCCGCCCAGGTTCGATCCCCGGCATCCCATATGGTCCCCTGAGCACCACCAGGAGTAATTCTTGAGTGCAGAGCCAGGAGAAACCCCTGAGCATTGCCGAGTGTGACCCAAAAAAATAAAGCAAAAAAAAAAAAAAAAAAAACTTCTCTTATCCAGTCTCTCGAGCTGGGGAACCAGTCGTTACTATCTGTTGGCTCAAGTCGTCCAAGAGCATATAAGGGGATGCAGGGCCATATAGTATCAAACTACCAGAGTGACATGAGGCAGATGATTGGAAGATAAGTAAATTCACTGAGCAAAAAGAGTGCAAGCTGGTTCCAAGTGGCCTATGATTCCTGCAATGCTGATGTGGCAAAGAAGGCTTGTAAGGTACTGCACGTCTGCATTAGCAAGGGCAGAGCTCAGGAAAAAGGTGAGGGCAAAGGAAACTGCAAATATAAGCAAAAACAAAGAAATAAGAAAAAGTAGAAAGAGAGAGAATGTATTACCTGGTGGCTGTGGTCCTTAAAGTCCATTCTTAGCATTTCCTCCCAACACCACATTCTTTGACTACACATAGGTCACTTGAAACAAGAAAGGATGAGAGCATTTACTCCGCTGCAACCGCAAATGCTACCAATTAAGGTTCTGCTGTTCCTCCCCCACTCCCCCACTCCCAATGCCTGCCTTCTCCTTCAGCTGTTGGCCAGTCACTGCACTGTTCCAAGTGGAGGAGTATTTTACAGGCCTAGAGAGCCTCAGGGACCGCAAGAACAACATCAGAGACCCAAAGGAATGAAAGGAGAGAAAGGAGCTCACACGAGCCGTGCATATTTTTAACTGGTCCCTTCAGTTAAGGGACCACCCAAGGGGTCCAAGGGCAATCCCAGGAATGTGGAGCTGGAGAACAAACATCCAGACTTTAATTTTCTGCACCCCAGTGGAAAACATTGCTCTTCAGACTCTAGAAAGGAAAGCCCTGAACTGATATAATCAAATGTTTGATCAATTGCCATTATTAGGGTTTTGAGGACTTAGCTTCCACTTAAATTGCTTAATGCTAAAAAGGTAGCCTGTGGGTTTTATAAAGTCCCCATACAGGATCTGAGAGATTGTATCGTGGTTAAGATGCTTGCCTTCCACGTGACTTTCCTGGCTTCACTCCTGGTACTACACATGATTTTCCGAGCTCCACCCCAGGTTATTTCTGAGCATGCAGCCAGGAAGAGTCTGAGCACTCACCAATCCATTACCACAGAGAGTCCCCAAGTCCCCATGCTTTCCTAGCTGGAAACTCCCGTGGCTAGAAGTTCAGGGAACCAGTCAGTCCTGTTCTTTCTCTCTCTCTTTTGTTTTGTTTCTCATTTTGTTTGGTTTTGTATGGGTATTACATTCAAAAGTGCTGGCTACTACTTGCTCTGTGCCCAGGGGTCACCTCTAGTAGTGCATCATGTGCTTCAGGGGATCAAAACTGGGTGTCAGGGACTGGAGCAATAGCACAGCGGATAGGGTGCTTGCCTTGCACGTGGCAAACCTGAGTTCGATCCCCAGCATCCCACATGCCCCCTCACCCCCCAGCACTGCTAGGAGTAATTCCTGAGTGAAGAGCCAGGATTAACCCCTGAGCATCGCCGGGTGTGACCCAAAAAAGAAAAAAAAAAACTAGGTGTCCAGCATGCAAAGCATGTGCTCAGCCCTTTTGGTCTCTCTTTCAGGCCTCAAACCCTGTTCTCTTGTAGGGATTTCCCTCTTCTACTTGTTTCAGATATAATTTTCTTCTTTAGGCAGGTGGCTGCAGGGAATGGAGGGGTCACATTCAGTGATTCTCAGGGGTTACTCCTGACTCTGTACTCAGGAATTACTCCTGGCAGTGCTTGGGGACCATATGGTATACCAGGTATTAAACCTAGGTTGGCTGCCTGCAAGGCAAATACTCTACCCATTGCACTGAGGCTCTAGCCCCTCAGATATACTTCTAAATAGAGCTTAAAAACTGTCAAAGGGGATAGGCGTGGAGAAGGGGGAGGTGCAGAGAGATAATACACCAAGTAGGGCATTTGCCTTCCAAGTGGCTGACCCAGGTTCAATCCCCAGCATCCCATATGGTCCCCTGAGCACTACCAGGAGTGATTCCTGAGTGCAGAACCAGGAGTAATCCCTGAGCATCACCAGCTGAGATTCCCACCAAAAACAAAAACAAACAGACAAAAAAACACTAGCAAATAAATAAATAAAAAGAACTGTTATCAGGGGCAGAGCAATTAGTGGTTATAGTTTTATAATATTATCCAAGTAATAGATATGCAATATGCAATGTTATTAGAAATTATAGAAGAGACTCCACATCCCACTAATTTGCTAAGCAAAAGTTAAACATGTGCTGTATTATACATACATGAATACATGTCTGTTATTGAGAGAATTCTAAATATGGGGGAGAGGTAGTACAGGGGTAGAGTGATTACCTTGCATGCAGCTGACGCAGGTTCAATCCCAGGCATTGAATATGTGGTCCCCTGAACCTGGCCAGAAGTGATCCCTGAGCACAGAGTCAGAAGTAAGCCTTGATCACAACTGGATGTGGTCCCAAAACAACAAAAGGCGCATGAGCTCTGCAACTAGGAGTGCCAGCCCCGGCTGAGCTCCACAACGGGCTGTGCAAAGCATCACCACCGGATACACGTGTGACTTACCATTTGCAGCAAGGAAGGGAGGGTTGGTTAAAAAAAAAATCTAACTTGCCTTTAGTAGTTTGAATTCTCTAAATGGATTATGAGGTAAATAACATTTATTAATTAAAACTATTTACTGATGATTTTGACTCATTAATGTAAAGATAAATGTCCAAATTTTTTTTTCCTTCCAAACAGTTCCCACTTCTCTCTGATTCCTTTCTTTGGTTTTGGGGCTACACCTGGCAGTTGAGTTCAGGATTAAGTCCTGGCTCTATATTCAGGGTCACTTCTGGTGATGCCAAGGCTGGGGGGGGGGGATGGAGATTTTACATAGATGTCAAGTAAACTGGTGACAGTTGCGTGTAAGACAAGAGCTTGTACTCCAGCCCTTCTGTGGTTGTTCTCTCTTTAGCTTCTTTTTGATGATTTTTCTTTTTTCTTTTCCTTTTTTTGAGTCGCACCCAACAGCACTCTGGGCTTATTATTGGCTCTGCACTCAAGAATCACTCCTGGTGGGTTGAGGAGACCATATGGGATGCTAGGCATGGAACCCCAGCCAGCTGTGTGCAAAGTAAGCACACTACCCACTGTACTATCACTCTGCCCCACTCTGATGATTTTTCTTTCTTTTTCTTTGGCTTTTTGAGTTATACCTGGCAATTATCAGGGATTATTCCTGCTCCCAAGAATTTTTCCTGGTGGTGCTCAGAGATACTGAGGAACAAACCCGAGCTGGACACTTACAAGGCAAATGCTCTACTCACTGTACTACTGCTCTGACCCCTGATGCTTTTCCTAAATTTGTGTTCTAAAGCAATTATAAAAAGACTGCAATGTAGGTAAGAATGCAAATCACAGGTTTCAAGCATACAGTGCTAAAGAGAACATTACATTCAAGTCAGAAGTTTAGAGATCTTGGAGGTGCATTTCAAAGGTGTTCTAAAGTAGATGGATTAGAACAGGGAAAATTTTTGCTTTCCTTCTCTTTAAATCCCACTGAAAGGGGGCGCAGTGATAGCCCAGCGGGTAGGGCATTTGCCTTGCACGTGGCCAGCCTGTGCCGGCCCGGGTTCGATCCCCAGCATCCCATATGGTCCCCCGAGCACTGCCAGGAGTGATTCCTAAGTACAGAGCCAGGAGTAACCCCTGAGCATTGCCGGGTGTGACCCAAAAAAAAAAAAAAAAAAAAACAAAACTAAATCCCACTGAAAGGTACTATTTAATTTGTATATGAGAACAGGCAAATTTTCAGAATGCAAAATAGGAAGAAGCTGTGTGGGAAACCTGAGATGGACAGACACCACATTCAGATGTTTTCAGCAAAGATTTGTGTCTCCTGGAAGCAATTGGGGCAGCTGCCTTGCTGGCTTGGCAAAAAATTCAGCCCTGCCTGCAATATTTGCTTTGTTGGAAGGCTGCCTCTTCCAAGGTAATGGTTTCTATATTCCAGTAGATGCTTTATAAAAGGGTATGTTGTACGGACTGTCAGTCTTCAAAGAATATTGCCTTTTTCTAATTTTTTTCAGGATTTGAGAAATCATTCCCTGATTTTTCTCTCTATGAATGAAGTACTAACATCTTTGGCAAATGGAATCTTTTTCATTTGCCACTTTGTATGGTTCTTTCTGCCCTGGATCACTTTTAATAATTTTTTTTCTGGATCTCTCCCAGCTTGGGTATGTCTTTGAGAAGCTGGAGCCAGGCCCCATGAAATATTCATCCTCTAAAATATTCCAGGACCAGCCCCTGCTTCCATTGCAGTCACCTCTCTTTTTTCCACAACCATCCCCAGACCTCTTGGCAACCTTTTCTCCTGACATCCCTCCAGACCCATCTATGCTTTCCAGAGGATGAACCTTACTTGAGAATCTGTGTCTGATCCCTCTATTTTAACATGAATAAAAATTAACAAAAATGAAAACTACACTTGAGACCACCATTTTGTCTTCATCAAATATTTATTGGTGTTTAACTTGTGCTGGCACGGTACTAGGTATGTAAGGTAGGGAAGGACAGTGTCGAATATTATTAATAAGCAGTAGGCCTTAAGAAACATAGTCAAGGGAGAAAGAAAAAAAGACAAAAGAAAGACAGGAGAGAGAGAAGAGAGAGAGAACCAAGTCTAAGAGTCAGAGAAAAGAGAGAGAGTTTAGGGACTAAGGCTTTTTCCTTGAACATGGCTGACCCCAGGTTCGGTCTCTGGCACTACATATGGTCCCCTGAGCACCGTCAGGAGTGTTCCCTGAGCACAGATACAGGAGTAATCCTTGACTAAAAACAGAAAGAAAAAGAAGCATAGACTAAAGGGGAAGACATATGAATTGAAACTATCCATCTAAATGCAATGCTAGGGGGTTCAGCCTATCTCTAAGAGGTTGTGTTTGCTTCCAGTTACTGTTGTAACAGATGACTTATACTCGGGCTGTTTAATCCAATAAGAATAGATTCTTGGGACTGGAGTGATAGTCCAGCGGGTAGGGCATTTGCCTTGCGCTGGTCGACCCAGGTTTGATCCCCAGCATCCCATATGGTCCCCTGAGCACCACCAGGAGTAATTCCTGAGTGCAGACCCAGGAGTAAGCCCATGAGCATTGGGTGTGACCCAAAAAAAGCAAAAAAAAAGAAGAATGGATTCTTTCCATTTTGGTGGTCATAAGTCAGAAATAAATCTTCAAAGCTAACATTCTAGCCACTGACAGGATACCTAGGATGTCCTGGGAGTTACAGTGGTTTCCCAAGGCTTAAACGCCTAATCTCCCTCTAGTCTTCATCTATTCCAGTTTTTAGACCGTGCCAACTTTTTTATGCTGTTGACTTTATGTTCAATCCTTCAAGTCTCTGCTTCCATCATCAGGTCATCTTATTCTCCTCACTGATCATCCTGATTCTCTATTTAAACAACCCTGTGAGGGGTAGTGTTTGCCTTGCCTGTACACAGCTGACCTAGGTTCAATCCCCAGGATCCCATATGATCCCCCAAGCACCACCAGGAGTAATTCCGAGTGCAGAGCCAGGAGTAACCCCTCAGCATCACCAGATGTGATCCAAAAGCCTAAAAAACAAACAAATGATAACAACAACAAAAAACTAACAACCCTGTGAGACCAGAAGACTTGGGAGATAGTACCAATGGGCAGGGCATTTGCAGACCCAGATGCAATCCTCAACATCTCATATGGTCCCCTGGACACCAGGGTTTGATCCCCAGCGCCTCATGCTCCTCCAGCACAGAGTCTAAAACCAGCTAAAAGCCCTTGAGCTCTGCAGGGTAAACCACCCCACCCCACAAACAAACAACCACATACTTTGCATATGGGAGATCAGGCTTTGATCCCTGGCACCACATGGTCCCCGAGCACTGGCAGATGTAGCCCCAAAACAAAAAGAAAGAGAGAGCCCTTGTGATGACATGGGGCACTCTCCCATCTCAGGCACCTCAGCTTAATTGCATGGGCAAAAACCCTTTACTATGTAAAAGAACTTTCCACTCTTAAGAAACTGAATTGTTGCCCCTACACCTTTTTTTTCTCATTGCTTTTTGGGGTCACAACATTATTGCCATACTCCGGGGCTACTCCTTGCTCTGTGCTCAGGAGATCATAGGTGGTGCTGGGAATTTGAACCAAGAAAGAAAAGAAAGAAAAGGAAGGAAGGAAGGAAGGAAGGAAGGAAGGAAGGAAGGAAGGAAGGAAGGAAGAAAGAAAGAAAGGAAGGAAGGAAGGAAGGAAGAGAAAGGAAAGAAAGGAAGGAAGGAAGGAAGAAAGGAAGGAAAAGGAAGAAAGAAGAAGGAAGGAAGGAAGGAAGGAAAAGAAAGAAAGAAAGAAAGGAAGGAAGGAAGGAAGGAAGGAAGGAAGGAAAGGAAGGAAGGAAGGAAGAGAAAGAAGGCTTTGCAAGAGTGAGAGACCCTCAGTCCTTGCTCCAAGTACCCTGCTGTACTATTGCTCTGACGCCTCTCATTAGTCTTTACACTGGTCCTTAAAGTGAGGTTACTATAGCAGTCCCTCCCTATTTTTGGTTTTCACCATTTCACCAGGGTCAATCATGATCTGAAAATAAATTATTTTGAGAAAAACATGGGGCTGGAGCGATCGCACAGCAGGTAGGGCATTTGCCTTGCACAAGGCTGACCCGGTTCTATCCTCGGCATCCCATATGGTCCCCGAGCACTGCCAGGAGTAATCCTTGAGTGCAGAGCCAGGAGTAACCCCTGAACATTGCTGGGTTTGACCCAAAAAAGCAAAAAACAAACAAACAAATGAACAAACGAAGCGAATGAAGCGAACAAACGAACGAATGAATGAATGAATGAAGAAATGGGGCCTGTTAAGGAATTTTAAAAAAAGAGTACATTTACATATCTTTCATGATGGTATATTGTTACAATTTTTTTTTATCTCTTACTGTAACTAATTTATAAATTAAACTTTGTAATGGGAGGAATATATGAGATTAGTGGACAACATAAGGGCCAGGAAGAGCACTCAAAGAACTTGAGGGGCAGGGGCTTGGGAAATAGTTCAACGGGTAGGGCACTTGCCTTGCATGTATCTGACCCAGGTTCAAACCCATTACCCTATATGTTCCCTTGAGCCCCTCCTGGAGTGATCCCTGAGCTCAGTGCCAAGAGTAAGTTCTGAGAACAGCTGAGTGTGGCCCCAAAACAAATCGAACAAAAAAATACTAAATAAGGCAATTTACTAGTAGTAATGGCACACATTCGGAGAATAAGCCAGACAAATTAGTAAGGGGGTGAATACTTGATATATTTCAGAGAAAATGTAGGGGTTTGGACTAGCATTTTCCTTGGCATCAAGGTACCACACAAGTTCTCACCATATTTGGTCCAAATTGGGATTGCCATAAAATAATTTTAAGCTGCCACTGGGTGGGCGGGTGGGTGGGTGGGTGGGTGTGATTCTTACTATGCAAATGTGTTACAGTGAAAGTATAATGAAACTGGAACTCATCCACAAGTCAGTGTTCCTCTAGCTTGGGTTTCCTTGGCTCCAACCTGTAATGGAGTCCAATGAATTTCAGACACTATCGTTCTTACCTTCAGTGGTATTTAGTGCTGTAACACATAAACTCCTTTAGTAAAACACTGTTTCTGGCTGCATAAGAAAGTTGGGTGGAAGGTAGGAGGGTGTGATGTTGACTTTTTAAGGACAGAGCGTAATAGTTACTCATCCTTATATAAGGACAAACATGTTTGTTTAAGGAAATAGAAGAGCGTTGTGGTTAACTTTTGCAATGTCTTCCACAAATGAATATTTCCCCAAGTCAGCCAATGTTTTATGATTCCTTCCCCATCTAGGTCAGCTATTTACCTACCATGTTTTGTTTTGGTTTGGGAGCTATGCCCAGAGCTGCTTGAGGATCACTCCCAGTGATAACACAGGAGGACTTTTTGGTGCCGAGGATAAAACCACATGGTGGTGGGAAAGAACCGACTCAAGACTCCCACATGTGAAGTGAGCTCTCCCTCTGACCCTGCTTACCGAATTTATACTAGGTAGTTATCTGTCTCAGGTGTGGAGGGTCAGTAGATAGTTCAAAGGCCTGAGTACAAACTTTGTATTCAGGAGGTACAATCCTCTGAGCAATACCAGGCACGGACCCCACCCACCCTAGAAGGGTACTAAAAATTCCTCTTGAGCATATAGATCTTCACTTGACCTCACCTTAAACAATTCACACATTTTAGATATTTGAACACTAATCTTTTAGCAGGAAGGAATTCTATGGCGGGTGTGGGAGAGGGGGCAAATACTTGTTCTATTCCATATTAGTTATGAAAAGATTTTTAGAAAGGAGAGTAGCATGATTCTAGGTTGTTTGAGAAAGATAAATATGGCAGCAGTTTTGGAAGTCAACGGGGAGAAGTGTGAATTGAGTTCTTAGGGAACTGTTGTGAGGTTTGTGTAAAATCCATAAGTGAGACAAGGCTGAACTAAGCTGGAGGAGGGACAGAGAAGGTTCAGATCGAAGTCACAGAAAAGAGGAGAATCTTCTGGATCTTGCTGTCAGTTTAGGTCTGGAGGGAAAAAAAAAAGAAAATGAGGGATGGCTCAAGATTTTGTCACTGGCAATTGGATGTTAGTAACTGCAATGAGTAAGAGAATTCCACATATTAGACTAATTTTTCAGTCCTGTTTTGATTGATACAGCAATTGAGAACTTTCCACTTTAAGAAACTGAACTGTTGCCCCTACACCTTTTTTTTCCATTGTTTTTGGGGTCACATCATTATTGCCATACTCAGGGGCTACTCCTCGCTCTGTGCTCAGGAGATCATAGGTGGTGCTGGGAATTTGAACCAAGGTTGCTGCCTTTGAGGCTACTAGCAGAGCAAGTGTCTTTCCTCTCTAGCCCTGAGCTCTTTTGTAGTAAGATGACCTCACTGAGTGCAGAACCATAGAGACTGGCCAATAGCCCCCCACAAGGCCCTGTTTTTTTTCTTTCTGGGTTTCACCTGGCGGTGCTCAGGGGTTACTCCTGGCTCTTCACTCAGGAATTACTCCTGTCAGTGCTCAGGGGACCATATGGGATGCCGGGATTGAACCCAGGTTGGCTGTGTGCAAGGCAAATACCCTATCCACTGTGCTATCGCTCCGGCCCCAAGGCCCTGTGTTTCAGTCACTTGGTCTGATCCTCCTTCTACAACCTAAAGTGAATGAAAGCAGCAGTTTCGATCAACCAGTCCACTCACCATAACACACTCAGAGCCTACACAGCCTTGCTTGGTAACTAAGAAGACATTCTAAGAGGACTTCCAAACCAACTAAGAAAATCAGAGGCAGGACCTCTGAGTGACCTATTCTAGGAGCTGGAGTGGAGATGAATAGGTCGTAAAATACAAATTTAGAACAAAAAACAGAGCAAGGGAGCAAGTCTGATCAGGTAATTAAACAGGAATAGGTCACAGAAATAAGTAACAAATGTTTGACTAGAATTTAAAACAAATCTTATTGATCTCTGACCTAATCAGCAAGCATGTTAGCAGCCATTGTCTATGTTCAACAAAAAATGTTTCCCTCTTGAAACAATGTAGCCTATAACTAGTCTATAAAGCCTCTTTGTGAACTGCACTCCTTACTCAACCCTCTTTGGCCCCAGGCAGGTAAAATATAAATGCATAGGGGCCTGAGCGAGCACAGCAGGTAGGGCCTTTGCCTTGCATGTGGCCAACCTGGGTTTGATCCCTGGCATCCCATATGGTCCCCTGAGCACCTCCAGTGCTCAGGGGTAATTCCCGAGCAAAAAGCCAGGAGTAACTCCTGAGTGTCTCTGGGTGTGACCCAAAAAGAAAAAAAGAAAAAAATATATAAATGCATAAACTGGGAACCTTCCCTCTTATCTCTCCACTTGCCAATCTGTTTCTTGGTCAGATTTCTGTAACAAAATAAAAGAAAAGGGCCAGAGTTACAGTGCAGTGGGTAAGGCGTTTTGTCTTGCACGCAGCCAACCCTGTTCGATCTCCGGCATCCCATATGGTCCCCTGAGCACCGCCAGGAGTAATTCCTGAGTGCAGAGCCAGGAGTACCCCCTGAGCATTGCTAGGTGTGACCCCAAAAAAAAAAAAAACAAACAAACAAAAGCACAAAATGTTTATAAATAGAAAGCAAGCAAGCAAGCAAGCAAGCAAGCAAGCAAGCAAGCAAGAAAAGAAAGAAAGAAAGAAAGAAAGAAAGAAAGAAAGAAAAGAAGAAAGAAAAGAAAGAGAAAGAAAGAAAGAAAGAAAGAAAGAAAGAAAGAAAGAAAGAAAAAGAAAAGAAAGAAAGAAAGAAAGAAAGAAAAGAAACAAAGAAAGAAAGAAAACAAAGAAAAAGAAAGAAAGAAACACAGAAAGAAAGAAAGAGAAAAAGAAAGAAGGCTTTGCAAGAGGAGGTTTGAGTTCAATCCCTAGCACAGATCGCTGGACCACCACGAGGAATAACCATAGAACACTGAGCTGGGAGTAGCCCCCCAAAAGCTGGTGTGCTTTCTCCGCCTTGGGGAAGATGGTTTTTCTTCCTTCCAGGGAGGGCTTAGGTTAATGAGGGATTAAATAAACCACATAAAACAATGAGCAAGTAGAAAAGAGAATACATTAAGTGCCAACTGACCAAGAAAAGTGAGCAATTCTTGTTCTAGAATAACCAAGAAAACTCGGTTTTTGGAGCATCTGTGGCCAAACCACCACCGCAAGAAAAGTCCCATGGCCAGAGTCATGGCCAGAGAAGGTCATGGAAGTTTCTTAAATAATACAGCTGCTAAGTGGCAGAGACATGGTTGTAGGCTCAGGAAGCTCTCAGAGCTGCTTCTCCAGGGAGGACACAGGGATGAGTCTGGACAAACCAGGGCCAGGCAGAGTCACAAAAAAGAAATTAGGGAAGCGGAACTGGGTACAAGTTGTTGCCTAGTCCAGTAAACAGATGTTGTTCCCCGAGACTTTCAGTTTGCCTGCAGCACTGGGTGCTTTTAGAATCTGAACTTGGCAGTGAACACATCCTGTTTAGTAACACCGATGTAAGCCTGGGCTATTCAGTGACAGCTCACTGTGTGAACAATATTGCCAAATAATGGAAAGAAATCATTGGGAGTTTGGGGGAGCCACCTCATTGCACAGAACCAATGAATTTTCCAAAGTCCACACATTCAGGTCACCTGACGTTCAAACTGCTGCCTTACTCACCCCAGATAAGCAGTGTCATTAGGGAGAGCAATGAGGAACCCCAGGCAGATTTATTGACAAGTTCCTGCTTGGCCTTTGGCAACGTACAACTATCTTTTAGTTACCCTCCTACATCTCCATAAAAGTGGTCACCTCTCAGCAGAAAAGCACACTGAGCAAGTGGCGAGCACAGAAGAGTTAAGGAGAAGTATGTAGGCAATGTGAATTGGCCTACCAGTAAGAACAAGGGTACGTATGTTCCGGCCCTGGAGTGTTGCAAGTAAGAAATTTCTGGAGTGTTACGCAAACCCCAGCTCTTCTGGGCAGAGCTGCAGTTTCACTTCAGCTTTGTATTAACTAGTAGTAGAAACACGCTATGAGTAATCTACTTCTTTTTTAAGGGACTTTCCTTTTAATTACAGCTGTGTCATGGTCATCTGGTTCATAAATTAAAAAAAAAATCAACAGAGTGTTTCTTTGAACTTGGCCCTGACTTAAGATGTTAAATGTGTTGCTATGTCGTTTACTAAGCATGAGCTCAGTTTATTTTTAAGGATTTTTATTTGAAGTACAATTTTATAGCCCACAAAATGCATGGGATTAATTTTAAGTATATGATTCAACAACACATAGTATATTTACAAAGGTGTGTGATCATCTCCATAGTAAAAACTCACTTTTTAGCTAGTTGTTGTATTGGAATTTTTCAATGGCTGATCTTTTTTTTTTTTTTTTTTTTTTTTGCTTTTTGGTCGCACCTGGCTATGCTCAGGGGTTTCTCCTGGCTCTGCACTCAGGAATTACTCCTGGCGGTGCTTGGGGGACATATGGGATGCCGGGGATCGAACCAGGGCCGGCATGAGCCGGCCTCATGCAAGGCAAACGCCCTACCCGCTGGGCTATCGCTCCGCCCCAAGGCTGTTCATTTTTTTTTTAAGAGGTGATAATAAGCCCCCAAAAGTTTGGAATCTGAATTATGAATTAAATCTATCTCATTGAGTTCACTTAAGTGATCAAACTGCTCTTTCAGATGACTTGTTTGGAAAAACAATGGTTCTAGATTGGGATGAGGGGGGAGACAAAGACTGCCTCTAAATGACAGTTGTGTCAGTGGAAAAGGGTCTTAGGTACTCTGGTGGTGGTGAAGTTGCTGTAACTTTTTTTTCTTATTTGGATTTTGGGCCACACCCTGCAGTGCTCAGGACTTACTACTGGCTTTGCATTCAAGGATCAAGGGGACCATATAGAGTGCTAGGGCTAAAACCCAGATCTGTGGGTACAAAGCAAGTGCCCCACCTGCTGTACCATGACTCTGGCCTTAGGTATAACTTTGTATACCAAAAGCATAAATGAATATTAACACTATTATAACCATGTTATCTGAAATACAATACAATTTAAAATAAATACATGTATGTTAAAAAAGAAGAACACTGTGTCCTGATGATGTGGCTTATTATTCCAGCTCATCCAATAGTTTGGCTGGCACCTGATGTCCTTGCTATGACTGGCCATTGAGGAGGAAGAGTGTGCTGTGCAGTGCTGGACCATCTCATAGGCAGCCAGAGATCCATGATTGCTGACAGGATTGAGTACTTTCAGAGGGCCGTAAAACCAGCATTGGTTTTGGGGGCCAGAGAGTGCCATGCCTAGGGGCCGGAGCAATAGCACAGTGGGGAGGGCCTTTGCCTTGCAGTGGCCGACCCGGGTTCCATCCCTGGCATTCCATATGGTCCCCGAGCACTTCCAGAAGTAATTCCTGAGTGAAAAGCCAGGAGTAACCCCTGAGCATTGCTGGGGTGTGATCCAAAAGGCAAAAAAAAAAAAAAAAAAAAAAAGAGTGTGCCATGCCTTGCATGTGGTAGGCCCCAGTTTGATCCCTGGGACTCCTAAGTACAGAATCAGGAGTAATCCCTGAGAACCCAAATATGGCCCAAACCCTCATCCCAGTCAGAGTTTGGTTTTTATTGGGAGATTGGGGTTTGATTTTTGTTTCTTTGTTTTTGTTTGGGCGTTACTCCCCAATGATGCTTAGTAATTGCTCCTGGTGGTGCTGAAACCACGTGACGCTGGCTTTGAACCTGAACCTCTGGTACACAGAGACTGAGCTCCAGTCCTTTGAGCTATCTTCTGCCCCAAATTTTGCTTGTTGTATCTTTGGCTATTATTAGTATTAGTATTAGTATTAGTATTAGTATTAGTATTAGTATTGTATTTTTTTTGGGTCACACCCGGCAATACTCAGGGGTTTCTCCTGGCTCTGCACTCAGGAATTACTCCTGGCGGTGCTCGGGGGACCATATGGGATGCCCCGGGATCGAACCTGGGCGGCATGGGCCGGCCAGGTGCAAAGCAAACGCCCTACCCGCTGGGCTATCGCTCCGGCCCCTAGTATTAGTGTTTTAATTTGGGAGGGGACACCTGGCAATGCTCAGGGCTTACTCCTGGCTCTGAGCTTAGGGGATCATTCCTTACGAAGCTCAGGGTACCATATAGGGTACCGGGGGATCAAACCAGGGTTTGCTGGACACAAGGCAAGTGCCCTACCTGTGGTAGTATGCTCCAGCCCATATTTTTTTGGTTTGGAGACCATACCTATCAGTGCTCAGGGTTTGCTACTGGCTCTGTGCTGAGGAAGCCACTCCTAGAGGTGCTCGGGGAGCACACGTGGTGCCAGGGTACCGAGTACCCTACCCACTGTTCTATCGCTTTGGGCCCTGTATTTGTTTCAGAGAAAGTAAACACTCAGCAGATCCAGATGAGATGATGAGCGCTTGGGGGGTTCCAACGTCCCATCGTGTGTTTTCCCCACTCACACACACACACACACACACACACACACACACACACACACACACACACACACACACACACACACACACACACTCATGCTCTCTTTCACCCCTTCACACACCAAAAAAACGAAGATAGTAGAGAAAGAAGTGTTTATTTTTATGAACTGCTTTTTGGTAGTTGATTTGTAGTTCTAGGAATTAGTCTACCCAGCTATGTCCCCCGCCCTCAAGACATGTCTAGCTCCAGATTCCATCTCTGCGCCTGCGTTGCCGAGGGCCTTTGTTCCTGTTACTCTGTAACGCTGTTTTCTAGCCCAGTCTTGCACTGTATCTCTCTCTGCCCGCTGGGCCCTTCTCCCCCTGCCTTTGCTGAGGGGCGTGGCCTCCCTGTCCCTTCAGGAAACCGGTCTGCTGACTTTAGAGACCTGGACTTTGTTCCTCAAGAGCCAGGAAGCAGAGGTCTGAGCTAGACAGGGGAGACGGGTGGGGTTCACAGCACTGGTTTAGTCCCACATCCGGAAGGGGTTACTCAGAGCTAGATCCTGAGGGGCTTGATTTGCTGAGACCGCAAATGGAATGTAGCAAATAGGCAGGCGTTAGATCAGAGAGGAAACCCTGGTCCGGTGAGGCCTGCTCCGCTCAGGCCCTGGGCCAGTTCAGCGTTCCTTGGTGTCCCCAGGGGCCTTTTGCGCAAGGAGTAATAACAATAAGTAACTATTACTTTGGGGTTTTCTGTGACTTGGGGACCACACTTAAGATGCCCAGAGGACCGGTGAAGTGCCCAGGATAGAAACTGCGTCAGTCACATGCCAACCTGGTGTCTTAACTGTCTCCCCAATCCCCCTCACAACCTTTTTTTTTTTTTTTTTTTTTTTTTTTAGGAAACCTGGTAAGGTAGTTGGGGGCTAGGGAATGGCGGGTGGGAATGTAGCAACAGAGAGAACAAATGAAGGAGCGATGGGGTCAGTGGTGCTAGTTCCTAGGCTCTGCGGTATTTTCATGAACGAAAGCATCAAGAAAAAAGCACAGGCTTAGAGTTAGAAACCTACAGCAAAGTTTATAGAAAAGCAGAAGAGGAAGTTCTCTGCAGAGGACAAGCTTAACCTAGTCGTGCTAATTTAAGATGCAGGCTCTGGGGCTTTTTTTTCTTTTCTTTTTTTTTTTTTTTTTTTTTTTGCCGGAACACCCGGCTATGCTCAGGAATTGCTCCTGGCGGTGCTTGGGCGACCATATGGGATGCTGGGGATTGAACCCGGGCAGGCATGGGCCAGCGAGTACAAGGCAAACATGCTGGGCTTTCTATCACTCAGGGTGGGGTTTTTTTTTTAAGGGAAAATGGAATTTTTGACAGGGCTGATAGAAAGCACTGGCGAATTCCCATTTATTTCCCAAAGAAATCTTAACTAGGCTTAATTAGTCTTTTTTTTTTTTTTGGGGGGTGGTCACACCCAGCAATGCTCAGGAGTTACTCCTGGTTCTGCACTCAGGAATTACTCCTGGCGGTGCTCGGGGGACCATATGGGATGCCCAACCTGGGTCGGCCCTGAGCAAGGTAAATGTCCTACCAGGTGGGAAGGGGAGAGAGATGATCACTTTCTCCCCAGCCATCTCTGCCGCCTGGGACCCGCTGGGCAGGCTAAAGACTGATAAAGTCTGCAGCGAGCCCCTGCATGGCGTGGGTCTGGCCCCACCAGCCCCACGAGGTGGCCATCAAGCCACACCTGATGTCCGCTTGATCTCTTGGCATGGGAGCTGAGATTTCTTGGGAGCCATGGACTCAGGCTGGAGCTAGGAATTGCTCTCTGCGGGAAAGGCAAGTCCTAGGTCTTAACTAGGGTTTCCTCAGGGTTCTTGTCTTTGTTGCAGAAAAAGAATTTTCAGGAGTAGATGAGCAGTGAAGTAGACCAGATTTTATTATGGAGGTTTTATTTATTTATTTATTTGTTTGTTTATTTATTTATTTATTTTTTTTGCTTTTTGGTCACACCCGCGACACTCAGGGGTTACTCCTGGCTCTGCACTCAGGAATCACTCCTGGTGATGCTT
>JAJIBD010016502.1:0-36361 GCA_021461705.1 Cryptotis parvus | reverse complement strand
GCCTCTCAGCCACGCCGCCCTGCAGACCTACATCCGCAGCATGGACAAGGACTTTGTGGCCGCCACCATCCAGGCCATCGGGCGCTGTGCCACCAACATCGCCGAGTCCGCGACACATGCCTCAACGGGCTGGTTCAGCTGCTGTCCAACCGCGACGGTGCGTAGTGCGGCCCGGGGTGGCCAGTGGGGGGGTGCGGCCCCAGGCGGTGAGCGGGTCCCGCATCGGGTTCGGGCAGCTGATGGTGGAGGCGGCGCCCGCCTGCAGAGCTGGTGGTGGCCGAGTCTGTGGTGGTGATCAAGAAGCTGCTGCAGATGCAGCCAGCGCAGCACGGAGATCATCAAGCACCTGGCCAAGCTCACCGACAGCATCCAGGTGCGCCCGACCCGCCCAGCTCACACAGCACCCAGGTGGGGAGCCCCCAAGCTCCTGTTCTCCCTCTGAGGGGGCCGATGGACCAACCCGGGTTTCTCTGGCACTGCTGAGTGGAAACCCCAAAGGCAGTTTCCAGAAGGTTCGGCAAGGACAAGTCAGTAAAGTATTGGGTGGGCTGTGCGCTGAATCCCGAACCCTCTGGGAGGGGGAGGTGCGACCCAGGAAAGGTCCCCCTGTGGCCCCCTCACTCCCTCCCAGAGACCCAGGAAAGGAGGCCCACGTAGGGGAGGAGCCATGAGCGTACCCCGTCCCACCCCCACGGCTCACCGGGTCCCCAGGTGCCCATGGCCCGTGCCAGCATCCTGTGGCTCATTGGCGAGTACTGGCGAGCACGTGCCTACCATCGCCCCGACGTGCTGGCGCAAGATGGCCAAGTCCTTCACGGCTGAGGAGGACATCGTCAAGCTGCAGACCATCAACCTGGCCGCCAAGCTCTACCTCACCAACTCCGAAGCAGGTAGCAGGTCCCACGCTGTCTTTGGGCATCTCCAGGGTCCCCCTGGGCCTTTGGAACCTGGGTCTGTGAACAGGGCCGGGCCCGCGGGCTGTCCTGTAGACCACCAGTAAGGGGACATAGCCCACGCCTGTCGCTGGACAAGGGCTGCCCCACTGCCCACTGCGTCCCTTAGGACTGGCCGAGCAGGTGAACACGGCAGATCTGGGGCCTTCTCTGGCCAGGCTGCAAGGACAAAGTGGGTGGGCCGGCCCCACATCCTTCCCTGCCCCTCCTTGGGCTGAAGGACAGACTGCCCCAGACCTGGACAGCCCCTTCCAGAGCCCTGCAGGACACTGGGGCAGTGCGGGTGTGGGCTGGGGACGGTTCGTGGAGCTGGCCGGGAGTAGGAGGCGTCCACGTGGGGGCACTGGAGTAGGAGGGGACACCAGCACTGGGACCTGAAGGCCACTGTGGGGACCCGGCCTGGACACGGACTTCACAGAATGTTCCAGAGCTCTGGGACCCCGCCCCCAGAGGAGAGAGAGTTGTCTGGACAGTGTGGTAGACGCGTGGGCCCTCGGGCCCCCACAGGACTTGGAGCTAGAGCCCAAAGGGAATAGCCATCTCCACCCTAGGCAGGTCAGTCAGCTCTGGGGCAGAGGTCGGGTCAGGGACGGCAGCCGGAGGACCAAGGCTGCCTGCGCCTCCTGAGGGCCCCACGGCCTCCCGCTCCACAGACCAAGCTGCTGACGCAGTACGTGCTGAGCCTGGCCAAGTATGACCAGAACTATGACATCCGCGACCGCGCCCGCCACACGCCAGCTCATTGTGCCCACGGAGCAGGGCGGCACGCCAGCCGCCACGCCAAGAAGCTCTTCCTGGCTCCCAAGCCCCGCGCCCGTGCTGGAGTCATCTTTCAAAGGTGAGCGCTGCCAGAGTGAGATGGTTCTGCCTCGTCTTCCTCTGGGAGAGACGCCGAGCAGGGTCTGGAGAGGAGACCCCCACGCTGAGGCTGCCCTGGGGAGGAGGAGGGGTGCCCTGCTGGCTTCTGACCCAGGAGTAGCTTTGGGCTCATTCTCCTCCACCCCCGCCACAGCTCGACGGCTCCCCTTCACACTATTCCCTCGGCCGAGCTCCTGGGGCCCGTCTGGCCCGACTGTTTCCCTCCCCACGAGGTCTCGGCCCAGCCTGCCCCCGTTCCGGCCTCCTAGCGCAGCTGCTGTCCAACACCCCAGAATCTGGCTGTGCTGTGGCCCCGGGAGACCCCCTTCACACTGCTGTCCCCCAGCCTGCAGGGGGCGGCGCTCTGGCCGCATCCCCGGCCTCTTTGCTGGCCCTTCAGCACTGCTGTCTGTGGTATAATCCAGGGCAGACCTGCCTGTGGGTGGGGGCTCCAGGCCCAAAGCTGCCCCCAGGAGAAATCACCAGCCTGACCCACCTTGTCCGCAGAGACCGCGACCACTTCCAGCTGGGGTCCCTCTCCCACCTGCTCAACGCCAAGGCCACGGGCTACCAGGAGCTGCCGGACTGGCCGGAGGAAGCCCCCGACCCATCTGTGCGCAATGTGGAGGTGAGGGGACAGGGGCTGCGGGGCGGGGCTGGGGCGCGGAGCCCTGCTGACCGGGGCCTTGCACGCAGGAAGAAGACCTCTCCTTAATTGCAACAGACGTGGGCCTGCTGGGCACACACACCCAGGTGCCCGTGTGCTGTGTGGCTCGCCCGCCTGTCTGTCCCCCACCCCACGGTGAGGACAGGGACGGACCCCCTTTCTCCCCGCAGGTCCCTGAGTGGACCAAGTGCTCCAGCCGGGAGAAGCGGAAGGAGAAGGAGCGGCCCTTTTACTCGGACTCAGAGGGGGAGTCGGGCCCCACGGAGTCGGCAGACAGTGGTGAGGGGATCCCCATGCTGGCCCGTCCTGGGGGTCAGCCCTGAAGGGAGGTGGACTGAGCCCGTCCACTCTGGACCCCGAGTCCGAGAGCGAGTTGGACAGCAAGAGTGGCAGCGAGAGCGAGTCTGAGGCCTCAAGCAGCGAGTCGGGGAAGGAGGGACGAGGACGAGAAGGAGAGCAGCGAGAGGTGAGCGGGAGTCTGGGCCCCCGGGGAGAGGCCTGAGGGGGCCTGTGCTGGACCCTGGCCTGTGCCGCCCCGCAGCGAGCAGAGTGAGGAGGAAGGAGGGAAGCGGAAGAAGACGGCCCCGGGCACGGGCGGACTCGAGCCGACCTCTGGAGCGGGCAGCGGCACCAGCAGCAGCTCGTCCGGGTCCGAGATGAGCTCCGAGTCTGAGGAGGAGCCCGCCTGGGGCAAGAAGCCCGTGAGTGTCGGGGCATCCCAAGGCAGAGGGGTGCCCCCGGATGCCCAGTGCTCGTCCTCCACACCCACGTCTCTCTCTTAGCCCCTCAGCAGCAGAAGGGCCCCTGCGGCCAAGGAGATGTCTCTGCTGGACCTGGAGGACTGTGAGTTGGGGCGTGGGGGTGCAGCGTGGGGGGGCTGGAGTTGGAAACTGAGATGGGGTGCGGGGTCGGAGTCAATGCACAGGGCTGGGCTGAGAGACCGAGGGGTGGTGTGCTGGGGATGCTGTCCGTGGTGCTGAAACAGCCACCCAGACTTGGACTGACTCTGGACTGACTCCAAACTGACACCTGACGACCCGGACTGACACCGCGCCGTGCCCACAGTCTCAGTGCCCAGCGTTCAACCTGTGTCCCCACCTGCGGCTGTGTCCAGCAGCCTGGCCGCTGACCTGGAGGGCCTGACCCTCACGGACTCCCGCTGGTGCCCTCGGTGAGTGGACTCCAGGTATCCCTGGGGCCTGTGGAAGTCCTGGAGGAGGCAGCTTTGGGGGGGGCTCCAAGCAGTGCCAGAGGGTCCGTGAGCAGCCGCAGATCATGCCCGACCAGCCGGGTTGGGTCATTCGGTGCCTAGTTGTGGCTCTGCAGATGGTGGGTCCTTGCCGAAGGTGGTCAGCACCCCTGGCCCCTGAGGTCTCCCAGCCCTGCAGAGGGGGCTCTGATCCTGCCTTGCAGCCGGTGGGGGGTAGAGGGATGGGCCAGGCTCTGTGCTGGAGGCACCAGCCTGCCGCGCGTGCCCCTGGGCCTCAGGCTGGGTCCATCCCTGTCCTGCTGTCCCCAGCTCATGAGCCCAGTGTCGGCTGCGCCCAGGCAGGAGCTACTGCACCGAGTGGCGGCGAGGGCCTGGCCGTGGACTACTCCTTCAGCCGCCAGCCCTTCCCCGGGGGACCCCCACATGGTGTCCGTGCTCATCCATTTCTCCAACAGCTCTGATACGCCCATCAAGGGCCTGCACGTGGGCACCCCCAAACTGCCCGCTGGCATCAGCATCCAGAAATTCCCCGAAATCGGTGCGAAGGGCACAGGGAGGGAGAACAGGCCTTGGGGGCGGGGCAGGGCCAGCTTAGGGGGCTGCAGGTAATGGTGTCCCCTTCTGCCCTGCAGAGAGCCTGGCCCCGGAGAGGCCACCACGGCGGTCATGGGCATTAACTTCTGTGACTCCACCCAGGCAGCCAACTTCCAGCTGTGGTACGTGGCACCCGCTGGCTCTGAGGGCAGCCAGGGGCAGTTTCTAGCCCTGTGGCTCCCTTCTGTGGCTGTACTGGGTCCAAGGGCCACTGGCCTGACCTGACCTCCTGCCCCTGTGCCCCCAGCACCCAGACCCGGCAGTTCTACGTGTCCATCCAGCCGCCTGTCGGGGAGCTCATGGCTCCTGTGTTCCTGAGCGAGAATGAGTTCAAGAAGGAGCAGGGTGCGTGTCCCCAACCCTGCCCCGGCTCAGGGGCTGCTCCTTAAGGGTCCACGCTTGGGAAAACACCATGGGCCAGTGGGGTGCCAGGCACAGGAGAGGAGGGGCTGGACGGAGCTGGTGTAACCCCCTGGTTTCCATGGGCATTGCTGGGCGTGGCCCCCCAAAACAAAGCTGAACCCCTGGATTTTGTCCACAACGCCCCAAAAGAGAAGACAGGCAGAGCTGGGCCGCATGTGAGCCCGGTCAAGCCCCAACCCCAGAAAGGAAAGTGCAGGAGCTGTTTGGCTCGAGGCCAAGGACCTTGCTCAGAGGGGCAGTGCAGGAACAAGGCGCAACCGAGATGTCAGGTGTGGGCTGGGGCAGCTTGGCGGTGGGTGCGCGCGCCGTTCCACGTGGGTCAGAGGAAAGGTTTGGTGCCCTTCTGTGCTGTCCTGGCAGGAGTAGCCTGGGCCACGTGGCCAGCACCATGGACAGAGCCGGCTGCCCACTGGCGCCTACCTCCCTCTTGCCTGTCCCCCAGGCCAGCTGACCGGCATGAATGAGATCACTGAGAAGCTCACGCTGCCCGAAGCCTGTCGGAGTGACCACAGCGTGGTGCAGAAGGTCACGGCCACAGCCAACCTGGGCCGTGTCCCCTGCGGGACTGCCGCCGAGTACAGGTGTGGCAGGGACCCTGGCCCGGGGAGATGGGGGGCTCAGGGGCGCCCCGGGACTGAGCCCGCCCCTCCCCCAGGTTTGCAGGGAGGACGCTGACCAGCGGGAGTCTGGTCCTGCTCACCCTGGATGCCCGGCCTGCGGGGCGCGCTGCTGACCGTCAACAGCGAGAAGATGGTCATCGGCACCATGCTGGTGAAGGACGTGGTGCAGGCGCTGAGCCGGTGACCGGTGTGACCCCTCGCTGCGACACCCGCCTGCCTGCTCCCTGGCCCCCACTTTGGGCTCCTGCAGAGGCAGGTGGCAGCGCCCCAGTCTGGCCCCATCCCCCTAGTTCCTCATGGTTGTTTACGCAGCGGAAGCTCAATAAAGCGTCTCCTCCCTTAGACCGCCTCTCCTCCACCTTCCTTCCCTCTGGGCTGTGTGAGGGGGCTGGAGCCACGTGGGCACCCGAACCTGTGTGGGGTACGGGGAGGGGGCAGGGAACACTCAGCACCCTCCCCTACAAGCTTGGCGTCCCTCACGGCCCACGGTCCATGAAGTGCAGGTCACCTGGTCTGTTCGGAAAGGCCGCAGCAAGCGGGCAGAGGAGCTTCGGGAGAACAGCCCCCCACCCAAGCAGCCTCGGCACTGGCAGAGCAGGAATAAACCTGGGCGAAAGGGCCGAGTTGCCACGGGTGGACGTGCCCTCCTGTGGCCCCCTGCCTCTGCCTGGGTCCTGGGACGGGCATCTCCCGCTGCTCACTGGCTGTGCCCGCCTGTGCCCCGCCTGGGGTGCCGTGGGCATCTCTCCTCTCCCTCAGTGACTGTAGATGCTTTTCCGACGACGCTGGTGGTGCCTGGGGGTCACACGGGGCTCCCGGATGTGGCACCTGGAGCTCTGGCCCTGCGGCCAGGCATGTTGCACTAGGCTTGTGCAATGCCAGAAGCTTCTAGTCTCGTTCCTCTTCTCAAGTTTGCAGACCTCCGGCAGCAGAGAGGCAGTACAGACTGTCCTCGACGCGGCTGACCGGGTCTGCCCCATAGGGTCCCTGGAGCCCACCAGGAGTGATTCCTGAGTGCCGCTGGGCATGGCACCCCCCACCAAAAATAACTTTCAAATGAAACGGGGGCCCCAGAGCTCACCCTGGGCCAGGCCTGCAGGTCACCAGAGGCAAAAGCCCCGAGCTGGGGCATCTCCTGGGTTGAGGCTGACCGTGAGGCCCTGACGGCTCCCCCGTCCACAGCGAGTCCTCACCGGGGACACCCTGAGGCCTGGGCCCTGCCGGAGGGGCCACCCCCACCCCGGTTTCCGGGGCTGAACGATGCAGACGCTCCCGCAGCTGCTCTGGGCTTGTTTCTGCCACGCACCCACTTTGCTCGGGGAGGGAAGCAGGAAGACCTATGTGGCCCCCGGACAAGGCTGTCCGTCTGTCCGTCTGTCTTTAGTTCAGGCTTGGGGGCCGCACCCAGGGGTGCTCAGAGTTCACTTCGTGACAGGTGGAACCCGGTACTGCCCCCCCAGCCCCCACGGGTCTGTGGAATGACCTGAGGGCTGGCCAGAGGACGGGCCTGAAGGCGCTTGCCCACACCAGCTGACTCGGCTTCACCCCCAGTGTGCACCCCAAGCCCCTAAACACCAGCGGGGAAATGTGGGGGCTGGACCTAGCCTGCGTGCCCCCTACTCCCTGACGCTCTGCTTCCACGCTGTAAACGAAGCCTTTACCGTCCGGGGTCTTCGCAGAGCTGAGCAGCGAGCTGGGGGGCTCGGGGCCACCTGCACGGGGGTGACGGCACAGACCCCACCCCATGCCACCCCTCCCCTTGCCAGGGGCCCCCATGGGTGCTGAGGTTGCCCCTGCGGACCCCTACCCGCTGCTGGGTGCTGGAGCTCGGGGTCGCTGTGAGGCTCAACCGTGCCGGGTGGTCTCCCCGGGTCACGGTGAGCGGCACCCCCAAAGGGCGAGTCGGAGACAGCCCCCCGACCGGGATGTGCCAGGGGCGCCCAGCCCCAACGCCCCAAGCTGGACCCCCAAGTGTTACCTCGTGGACGCGTGTCCGAAGCTCCCGCAACCCCCGCGCCCCTTTAGGGACCCTCGGGCGCATCTCGGGAGTCCGGGACCACCCAGCCGGGCTGCCCCCGCCCGTCCCGCAAGGCCGGCCCCACGGCCCCGGGAACATTCTGAGCTCGCATGCCCCGCGCCCCATTTCCACCAGTGGCGCTGCGGGGGTCGCAGGGCGGGCGCCCACATGGATGGGGGGTCCCGGGACTCCGGCTCTGGGAGGTCGCGGCTGGAGCCTGGCGCGGGTCCTCCGGGGGAAACTGAGGCGGGCGCTCGCCGGGGCGGGAGGTCACAGGTCAGTTCGGGCTCCCAGCGGAGGTGTCCACGCTGCCGCGGCCCCAGGGGGCTCCCACGCGGCAGGACGCGGGGCGCCTCGTGACCGCCCGGCCGCACGTTCTTCCCTCGGCCGGCGCACGCGAGGCCGGAAGCCGCCCCGGCCCGCCCCCAGCGCCGGCCGGAAGAGGCGGGCGGGCGCGGCGCCTTTAAGGCGGAGGGATCGCCGTCGAGCGCGAGCCGCCCGGTCACGTGGCTTCACACGTTCCGCCGGCTCGCGCGTCGCTCGCTGGCGGCGGCCGGCACGTGCGCTGAGAGGACGCGGCTGCCCTGAGGTGGGTCTGGGCGCCCCGCCCCGCCCCGGCTGTCCACGCCGAGCGCCCAGCCTGGAAAGCTCCAGAAAACGGGCGGTCGCTGCGCCCAGCTGCGGCCCGTCCACGAGGCCGCGGGGGGGTCCCTCCGCGCGGCAGCCGCCGCCGTGCCTGGTGCTCGGGCGCGTGTGTTCGCCCGCGGCCGCCGGCCCTCCCCGGCTCTGCTCGGGCGCCGCGGTGCCCATGGAACCCCCGGCCCTGCCCACGCCCCCGCGCCCTGGGCCGGGGCCAGCGCGGCCACGTGACCGGCGCCCGGGGCGCCGCGGGGGAGGGGCCGCTCCCGAGTGGCCGCGGGGACAGCAGTAGAGGCCGGAGGTGGCCGGTCCCGGGAGGCGGGTCCCGGCGCGCCCGTGCAGCGACCCCCGAGCGCAGCCGAGGGCCTTTGCGGACCCCTTGTGCGGATGACCGGAAGCCGAGGAGCCGGGCGGGCGCGACCCCCATGTCCCTCGTGGTTCTCCCTCGTAGCGCGATTGCACGAGGCTGGCCCAGGTCGGGCCCGCAGCCCGTAGGGTCCCGGCCACCGCCGGGGTCAGCCCTGCGCTGGCGCTGACCAGCGGCCCCAGACCACGGCAGTGGCCGGTCCGCGGACACTCTGCGGACTCCGGTGTCGGGGGCGGGGAGGGGCCAGGTGTGGGCTCCGGGCAGGCGGGCAGGTGCGGGCAGCGGCAGGTGGGCGAGACCCGGGAGGGGCCCTGCTGGCCGCGCTGAGCTTTTTCACCTGGGCCTGGGCGTGGCGGCGGGCGACGCGCGGCAGCTGCAGGCGCCCCTTAGGTGCGTCCAGCGCAGCCCGGGAGAGGAGCTGCCCGGCCAGATGCTGGTGAGTGGAGCAGCGAGGACCCGCTCGCCTCTGCTTCACTGCGGGCCACGCCCGGGCTCAAGGGTGGCTCCCGAGGTGTGGAGCGCCTGGGTGCCACTGGCACTGCCCGCTGACCGCGCCTGGGTGAGACTGGCACTGCCTGCTGTCCACGCCCGGTGCGACTGGCACTGCCCGCTGTCCACACCTGGGTGCCACTGGCACTGCCCGCTGACCGCGCCTGGGTGAGACTGGCACTGCCCGTGCCTGGGGTGCCACTGGCACTGCCCCTGACCATGCCTGGGTGCCACTGGCACTACCCACTGTCCGTGCCCGGTGCGACTGGCACTGCCCGCTGTCCTTGCCCAGGTGCCACTGGCACTGCCCGCTGGCCACGGCTGGGTGCGACTGGCACTGCCCGCTGTCCGTGCCTGGGTGCCACTGGCACTGCCCGCTGACCACACCTGGGTGCCACTGGCACTGCCCACTGTCCCTGCTGTTCCCCTCCTCCCTCCCTCTCTGCCCCTCCGCCTTCTCTCTCTCCCCGGTTCCGAGTGTATGTGTGATGTTTTGGGGTGGGGATGGAGGGAGGAAGGAGGCAAGGCCGGGCTGGTGCATGGTGGGAGGGGAGGGAGAGGAACCTGTGACTGAGCTCTTGCTCCTGCCTCCACAGCCCGCCCTCAGCTTGGGACTGTCCTGTCAGCCCGGTGCTGGTTGCAATGCCTTGAGTGCGTGTCCTCTTCCGTACAGAGATTCCATGTGTTGAGATTTCCTGGGCGCGATCAGACCCCCAAGCAGGGCACTTCTCGGCAGACTGGCTTGGGAAATGCTGAACTGAGAGGGACAGAATCCGCGCAGTAGGTCTTGCTCTTTAGTAAAAGTCCTTGTTCCTACTGTGACGGTAACCTTACACTGTAGACGGCATCTTCCACGAGTTGGCGATGGTGTTTTAGAGAATTGTTAGGTCTAATTTGTCTCTTTAACGCGTAACATAGGCGTGTTTAAATAAATAACAGCCGGGGGAGGATCCTGAGGGGGCCCGAGCTTGTTTCCCAGTGGTAAAAAAGAACACTCAGGTGGGGAGGGCCTTTGAATTCTGAGGCTTTGTTTCCAGTGTTTGCCGAAGTTGAAGCACCCCTTTTAGATTAAAGTCAGCTAACTCTGTTTTTCTAGGCTTTTTGTCATGACTTTCCTTGAAGTAATTGGAGGAACCCCCACAGGGCAGGTCTGCAGATTGATTTGTGCTTAAAGTGGGCCACAGTTGCCTGTAGTGGTGGATGGTGGGCCGGCCCTGACGAGTGCTTGCTGGAGCTGACCCCTGCCCCTTCCTGCCAGGCCGACGTCCCCAGGTCTCCAGACCCATCTGCGCAGAGGGTGAGGGGGCGCTCTGCCCTCTGTCTCTGACACCAGCTGTCTCCCGACTCTGCCCTTTCTCCTGAGACATCACAGGTGATGCAGGTGTTGTTGTGAGGTGCCCGAGATGTCAGTTTCTGTCTGTCCGGGGTAGAAGTAGGAGTTGACGCCGAGCCCCAGTAACAGAGCCTGACTCTGGGGGTCCCAAGACTGAGGCAGGAGGTGGTGCATTCGGGGCCTCCCTGGGCCCCTGGCTGCTGTTCCTTTGCTCCGTGCCTGCTTCCCTGAGCCTCAGCTTCGGGAGGCCAGCGGTTGAGAGGTGGTGCCCCAGCCAGGTGACTGTGTCTGGAGGGTGTCAGGGTCTCCCTCCCTGTGCCCGCGCCGCCCTGGGAAGGCGAGCTTAGGGCTGGGAACATAGTTTGGGAGTTGGGGACCTCAGAAGGGGTTGCAGAAATTGTTTCAAGTAAACTTATCAGTAAATGTTCGGTGTGTATACCTATTTTATTGGTACCTGAGGTCTTATCAAAGTTTTCAGGATTGCGAATGGAGAAGCTCTAGAAGCCCTGCCTTTTGAGCATGGTTTTGGGATGGAAGAAGGGTACGAGTCAACTCACGAAGGCTTGACTGCGCACTCTTGTGTGTAGGAACACGACGGAAGGGCCAAAGGCTGCCAGGACCACCAGCAAGCAGCTGGCGCCTCCACTTGCAGGAATGCCCCCATCTTCCGTAAGATAAACGCCATGTTGGACAATTGTCTGATTTCAGTGGCGCCTGCACCACACCAATACATCGAAGAACTCACAGTCGATTGCCAGGTGAGGGAGACACGAAAGTGGGGCGTGGAAGGTTGTGTCCAGGGAGCCATGTGTCGCAGGTCCTGGTGCGGCTCAGGAGCCCGACCCTGGTGCTCAGGCTGCCGAGGTGGACAGCGCATTTGTGGGGCAGACTCTGGTCTGGGATGTGGGAAGACGGGGTCCGGGGCTTTGCAGGACTGTGGTTTATAAAGCATTGTGCAAGTCACTGTAACGCTGTAGATGTCCTGGTCTCCACATTAAAAAGTTTCCCAAATAGGGTGAAATCACTGACGCTTCATATAACCCGCAGATACAAATCATTATGCTGACACAAAACCACTATAAAATTTAATATTGGGAGTTTGGGGCCACACCTGTTGGTTCTTTTTTTTCTTTGGTCATACCCGGCGGTGCTCGAGGTTACTCCTGGCTCTGCACTCAGGAATTACTCCTGGGGTGCCTCAGGGGACCATATGGGATGCCGGGATCGAACCCGGCCGGCAGAGGCCAGTCGCGTGCAAGGCAGACGCCCTACCCGCTGGGCTATCGCCTGGCCCACCGCTGTTGGTTCTAGCGGCTACTGTGGCCAAGTGCTGGGTCTGGCGGCGCTGGGGACTGAGCAAGCAGGCCCTCGCCTCGGAGCGGTGACTGGAGAGTCAGAACCGGGCAGAATAAATCCCCTTCTGAGTGCCAAGACCTCAGAGCCCGTGGTGCACCTGACCCACCGCCCAGCTCGGTCATGCGGCCTCTCGAGGGCCGAGCGGCTCCTGGACCGTGGCGGGTGCAGACCTCGGGCTCGATCTTTGAGTTGCTGCAGACCGAGTGCAAGTCTGCCAGTGCTTGGGGTTCCGGCTGGCCCGCGAGGGGAGAAGCAGCATCTTCTGAAGACGACGTTTTCAAGGCGGCTCTGATGTCCTCACAGTGTTTCATAATCTCTGTGGGAGTTGCAACATGTTAAAAGAATTTTTGGTGGAATGTTTTTTGTTTCGAGATGGAAGCGTGAGTCTGCTCTTTATTTCTGTGGGCCGAGGGTCAAAGCCAGGGCTTTATGCTCACCAGGCTCCTCTTGCTGACTGTGCCCCAGCTACACTTGAAAAATGTTTAGCGGGTCTTGGAAGAAATTTGGCAACAGCAACTCGCACAGGGGCTGGTAATTGCTGCTTTATAGTCTTAAATTCCTGGGTTTGGTTTCTGGGTCACGCTTGGTGATGCTCGCCCCGCAGAGGGTCTGGGCTCAGTGTGTGTGCACTGCTGCACAGGGCACTGCCCCTTCTTCCCTCCCAGGACGTGCTCCACTCACATGGCAGGGCAGCTCCTGGAGGCACATCCCACAGGCCTTGCTGCCCTTGGCCTCCTGTGCCTGGCTGGCACAGATCATTGGGGACCCTGGTGGACTTGCTCCCCATATCTGAGGCACCAGGGAGCAGCCTGCCTGCCCAGGCCAGCACCTCGTCTTCCCTCCTGAGAGCTCCACGTGGGCTCCTGAGACCAGCTGCACCAGGGCTGGACTAGTGGGTCCATGGAGCACGGAGAAGGGCCCAGCTGAGTTAGGGTGGGGTCAGAACTGGGGTGGCAGCCTCAGAGGTGCCCACGGTGCGGGACGAGAGGGATGGGGAGGCGTGGGGCAGGGCAGCTGGTTAGCAGCCTGTGGGGGCTGGGTGCTGGCAGGCGAGTCCACTGTGCACCCTGTCGGCGCTGGAGGCTCCTTCCGCCTGCCCCACGGCAGGGTAAAGACCTCATCTTCGCAGCATGGGCTCTGGGCATGCTGCCTCCCGGGGCAGCTCCAGCCACTGCCCTCCCTCCGCTCACGTGCCCCCACATGCCAGGAGCACCTGGCCAGCCCCCCAGAGTGCGGAGCGGCGGCTCTGCACCGCCTTCTGTGCCAGGGCTGCTCGGGGCCACCAGCAGAGATCTGGGCCAGCGCCTCGGTCCTGGAGCTTTGCATCGCGCTGTAAAACCAGGGCTTGAGCAAGCAGCTGGAGAGAGTCCAGGACCAGAGTGTTTGGGGTTTGGGGGTGGAGAGTGGGGGGAGGGAGAGGGAGGGCCCGGGGGCAGCAGCCGACGCTTGCTCTGGTGGTGCAGGCAGTCGGCAGAGAAGACTGAAGTCACCCCCCCACACTGCGGCGGGCTGGAGGGCGCTGCCCCAGCTGCTCCTGTGTGCGAGGGACCAGCTGCTGAGGAGCGCCGTGCCCCCCCCTTCCGGTGGGCGAGGCCCCTCCCCACGTCCCTGCGCCCCTCCCCCGGCCGCGCTGGTTCCCAGAGATGCTGCTCGCTCCCTCCTGGGCTCAGCGCTGATGTCACTGGCCGCGGAGCATCAGGAGCCTGGATCGCATGCTGGTCCAGTCTGTGATGCAGAAGGGCTAGGAGAGGGGTGTGTGGGGAGGGGGCCCCGCGCAGATGCCCCCCGAAAAGTGCAGAGGCCGTGGCGACAGCATCCGTGTCGCGGGGTGTCTGTTCCTTGAGCCCCAGAAACTCCTGAACAGTGTTCCTGGGACTGGCTCTGGGGACCGGCCCTCACCGGTGCTCTGCTCTCCCTCCCACCCAAGCAGACTTCCGGGACTCTGAGGAGACTGTGGCCAGCAGGATGCTCTTCCCCACCTCTGCGCAGGAGTCCGCTTGTGGCCTCCCAGATGTAAATGACCTGTGCCTTGGTATGCAGGCCTGTAGCCTCACGGGCTGGGACCAGCCCTGGAGCACGCAGGATTCTGACTCCACACCCTCGAGCAGCACACAGCCAGGTCAGTGCCGGGTCTGGGGCCCCCGGCAACAGTTGTTCTCTCCCCGCATCCCCCACCCCACACACACATACTCAACACGGGAGGCTGGCTGAGGGGGCAGGGACAGATGGCTGCTCACACGGGCAGCTGTGGCCCTCCCATACCCTGAGCAGTCCCCGCGGTGTTGGCCTGCACCCGGAGGCCTGGGGAAGGGCCCCAAGACCGCAGCTGCCTGCAGAGAAGCTGCGCCCCCCCTGCCCAGCCCGGGCCTGCCTGAAGATGATGAGGCAAAATACTTTTAGGTAGGGGAGGGACTTCCGAGCTGGTCATTGGCAGCGCCCAGATCCTGTTCCCAGTGGCCCCTCAGAGTTGCGGATTGCAGGTGGAGGAAGGGTGGTGCCAGGCCACAGCCCAAGGAGGGTCTCACTCCAGTGAGGCAGGCAGGGCAGGGGCCGAGCTGGTCAGGAGCAAGTGATGCTAGAAGGGGTAGTTGGGGCAGCTTCCCTTCCTAGGGCCAGGGTCTCCCTCCTCTGGGTCTCATGCCTCTGTGCTGAGGGGGTCCCGGAGACACTGACCACGCTGCACAGCCCTGCAGTTCCGCTGGACTGTTGGGGATGGAGGGTAACCCCAGGGACAGTTCTGGCTGGACTGACGGGATGGAGGCTAACCCCAGGGACAGTTCTGGCTGGACTGACGGGGATGGAGGCTAACCCTAGGGACAGTTAGCACCCGTGAAGTCGGCACCGGCTGTCTGTGTGCTCTTTCCCTAGAAGAGGTCAGCCCTGACGCCATCAGGTCAGTGGAAAACATTCTCACTTGCAGGTGATGTGGGAAGATAGAAGGGGTGGGACTGCCAGAGACCGAGGTGCCAGTACTGGGGTCACGGGTTGGCCCTTCTTGTCCCCCTCCCAGAAACCAGCTGTCCTGGCAGGTACACAGTCCAGTTCTCCATGACTGCCCTCAGTGGCACAGCCTTTCAGAGGCTTTGCAGAGCCTGGGGCCTCTGTGCCTGCCATTGCAGTCCCCAGGCCTGGGCCAGAGATGTCTCATAGTCATGTCTAGGTCCCAAGGGGGTCTTTCCCTTAAAGAAGGGGTTAGCCCTGGCACCTTTACTGAAGGCCCGATGCTGCTGGTGTAGGTCGGCCTGTGTCCTGGGGCCCACCTGTGTTTGGGTGCTCAGAGTGAGGGGGCACACTCCAGACAGAGCCTGGGGTCCTCCAGGCAGAAACCCGCACACCACTTGGGGTTCTGCAGCTGGAGGCTGTGGATTCTGCTGCTGGCCCTGCCACCCCAGTCCTCACCTGTCCTTCACCCGCCTCCCCTTGGGACTGTACCAGCCGCAGTGTTCAGCAGGAAGTGGGCCTGAGAGCAGGCAGACCTGGTGGAGTTGCATCTGGCGGGGTGGGGACATCCCTGCCTCTGGCCCAGGGTGGGGCTGACCTGCTGCTCTGTCTGGCTCCCCCGCTGGCACCCAGGAGCGCTGAGGGGACCTGTGGGCTTCCTGTGCCGGCCGCCAAGACCTTGGGGCTGGGTGTGAGGCCAGAAGGTGGAGCCGCCTGCTGAGGGCCGGGGGTCCTCTCTGCCAGGGGCTTCTTGGGTCTCTGCAGTCCACGCAGTGTGTGGCTCTGCTCTCGGCCTGGCCTCCTGTGCAGCCCATTGGGACAAGTAGCCCCCAGGGTCCCTCCTCTGGGGCCCACTGGCCCGGCAGATGTGCTGTGCATGCACTGCCAGTGGCACTTGGTGCCGGGAGGCACTGGCAGCGGAAAGCAGGCGGTGACTGGGCATGTGCTGGCCATCTGGGCCGCAAGGGAGGATGCAGGAGGACCCCGGGCTGGGGGGGAGGTCATTTGCTTGCCCTGTGCACCCCTTTGTGGGGAGGGGTTGCTGGGGGGATGTGCCCTGGAGCCCTGGTCGGGGTGGGGGGGGGCTGCAGCCGGTGCCTGGGCGGGGTCCTTGCTGCGCCTGGAGGACACTGAGCACCACATGCGCCTGACTGCTCGGTCCTGCTGTCCTGTGGCCCCTCCTGATGACCGGTCCGCCCCCCCATTGCCCCAGGTGCAGGCGCCCACTGGCAAGCACTGCTGCCACCACACTTGGGGCCTTTGTGCGCTGGGGAGCTCCGAACGTGTCCACGATGACTCGGCCGCCGAACCCACAGGAGCTGGCAGGGAAGGTGAGAGTGGAGAAAGTCAACAATGGGCTAAAAATATCCTCCAGGTCTCCGCACCCTTCAAGGCAGAGCTTATGGGCAGAGCTGTCAGCCGTGGTTCTCCCCGCACAGCCCCTGTGCTCGGGAACACATGCAAGAGGACAGAAGTGAGCTGCCCCTAGTCACCTAGGAGTGGGTGATTGGCTGGACTCCCAGTGGGCAGTCAGTGACCTCTGACCCCTGGGCCTGGGCTCCAGGTGGGAGCTGCTAGAGGCTGGGGCTTCCCTGTGAGCCGAGACCTGGAAGGACGAGGATGGTCTGTCTCGTGGGCAGCAGGGCGGTGAGGGATGCCTGGGCATGAGGCAGCTGTCACCCGGTGCTTTGTGTGGCCTCCCATCTGCCACAGGGCCACTGGGTGTCTGTGTGTCCGGGGTTGATCACAGGACTTCCTTGTTTTCTTCAGTACTCAACATGCTCCAGACCCCACTGGGCAGTGCCCGGAGGAAACCCCTTGAGCTTCCTGCCCCCAGAGTCCCTGGGATCCGGCGTGGATAAGTTTCAGCACCCACTGTCCGTGGGTCCCATCTGAATACCCCCACCCACCTTGGAGTCCCATTCCAACAGCATCATCGAGTCCGACACCAGTGGCTTCAGCTCTGGGTCAGATTACATCGCAGAACTGCTTGTGAGTTTGGGGGAGGGAGGGCGGTGCTGCACCGAGGGGCTCATGCCCACAGAGTGGGGGTCCCAGGAGGCCGCAGCAGAAGCTACAGGATGACTCATTGCCGAGTAGATCCGGGTCCTGCCAGCTGGCCCTGACCAGTCAGGCATTGTTTAGTGAAGCCTTTAAGCAGTGTGACTTAGGGCTGGGGAGAGTCTAGGGGAGAGGCAGTGGCTCTCCTTGGTCGATGCCTGGCCCCGTGTGTGGCCCAGCTCTAGCAGTAGATCTAAAGTACTAATCTAATCTGTTCACTGCCTTACTGCGAAGTGTTTTATTTTTTATTTTATTTTATTTTTTATTTTGCTTTTGGGGTCACACCTGGCGATGCTCAGGGTTTCCTCCTGGCTCTGCACTCAGGAATTACTCCTGGCGGTGCTCAGGGGACCATATGGGGATGCCAGGGATCGAACCTGGGCCGCCATGGGCCGGCCGCGCAAGGCAAACGCCCTCCCCTGCTGGGCTATCGCCCCCGGCCCCACTGCTAAGTTTGTTTTTTGTTTTTTCTTTTTTGGGTGACACCCGGCAATGCTCAGGGGTTTCTCCTGGCTCTGCACTCAGGAATTACTCCCTGGTGGTGCTCGGGGACCATATGGGATGCCGGGGATCAAACCCGGGCCGGCACAGGCCGGCCGCGATGCAAGGCAAACGCTTCTACCCGCTGGGCCATCGCTCCCGCCCACTGCTAAGTTTTTTAAACTTGAAGCAAAAGAAAGGAAATTTGAACCATATTTTAATGTTATGTAACAATTCCTATTTATAGATGAAACTACTCTGCTACTTATTACTATAATTATTACTAACAAAATGGTTAGTAGAAACTAGAGAGATATACAGGAGGTAAGGCTTTCCTACCATGTGGCCGACCTGGTTTTGATGCCCAGTAGCACCCCTGGCTGCAGCCCCAGAACCAAACACAAACAAGTAAAGGTGTTCATGAAATGTTGAATCTTGAGTCATTTCTGTGAACAGAGCTGAAAAACAGCAAGAAAAATAAGTATTCAGCGCTGAGTGGTGCTGTGGTCTGCGTGGCAGGGTCCCCACTCAACAGAACTGCCTTTTCCTCCCTAGTCCAACCTCCGCATCTCCCCCGGCTCTGCCCCTTCCTGGCTGGGGCTAGTCCCAGAGACCCCTTACAGATGAAAGTCGGGGCCCAGCTGGACCAGGAGCAAGCCGCACTCGCCGCCGCCACGCCCTCCTCCACCAACGCGCCCAAGGGTGGCCCTGGGCGCCCATGTGGACGCCTAAAGACCCCTTCAGCATAGAGAGGGATGCCAGGATGCACCGCCAGGCTGCAGGTGAGTGCGGCTGCTGCCAGGCCGCCCCTGCACCTCTGCTCACAGTCTCTGGGCAGAGAAGCCCTCGGCTCTGTGCCAGCGCCCCAGCTCCCTGCGGCTGAGCAGCATCTGCAGGCACAGAGCCTGACACCGGTCCCTGGAGGGTGACCCCTGGGTCCACACCAGTGTCATTTGTCCCTCTCCACCTCTGAGTCGGAGGAGACCCTCTAGCCTTCCCTGGTTGGGGGAGGGATGTGTCATTTGTCATCTTTCAAGGTAAGGGACAGCCAGGCCCCGGGTGTCAAGCAGCCGCTTAGCCGCCAGGTGCTGGCCAGTCGCTTAGTGGTCAATTGCTGGCACATAAGTCCACTTTAAAGGTACGTGAGGCTCGTGGTCCTCCTGATGTCCTTGGAAGTCTGTAGGATGCTGCAGGGACATGATGGGCAGCACTGTCCCCTGTCACGCCTTCGCTTGGCTCATTCACATCCTTGTCAGTGGGGCCCTGGACGAGCTGTGGTGAAGGCTGGTCTCACTGGAACCCTATGCCAGGAAGAGGGTCAAGGGGCAGCAGGCTGGCACCTCCCACCCAGCTCAGCCTCGGCTCTGCTCTGCCAGTATGGGTCTGCCTGGGAGAGAGGAGCCTCTGGGGCACTGCGGTGGGGCTGCAGCCGGTCTTCATAGAGCTGAGGATGGGCCGAGGTGCAGACGGCCCCGGAAGCCTGTGTCGTGGGGCCGTGCTTATCTTGTCTGGTTCCCCAGCAGGTGTGGAGTGCTCACACACGCCCGCGTAAATAGGGACTCTGGGGGTCCTGACAGCAGGACAAGATATTTTTTTTTTTTTCTTTTGGGTCACACCCAGCGATGCTCAGGGTTACTCCTGGCTTAGCACTCCAGGAATTACTCTTGGCAGTGCTCGGGGGACCATATGGGATGCTGGGGATCGAACTCGAGCATGCAAGGCAAATGCCCTATTCAAGAGCGCCCGGCCCCAAGACAAGACATTCTTGGGGCCGGAGCGATAGCCTAGCGGGTAGGGCATTTGCCTTGCATGCAGCCGGCCCATGCCGGCCCGGGTTCGATCCTCGGCATGCCATATGGTCCCCAAGCACCACCAGGAGTAATTCCTGATACAGAGCCAGGAGTAACTCTAACCCCTGAGCATCGCCGGGTTTGACCTAAAAAGCAAAAAAAAAAAAAAAAAAAAAGACATTCTTGATGTGCGGGGCAGTCCGGAACCACCTGCATGGCATGGCCCTGGGGTGTGGGTGACTGAGCCCCTGAGCCCTCCTGGAGCCCAGCAGTGGTGGTACTGGTAGCACGCACTGCCTGCTGTGAATGAGGGTTCTGGGGGAACAGCGGATGGTCCTCCTTGGGCACAGGGACAAGTGGGTTTCAGGGACCACCTACAGGTGGTGGGTGCGAGTCTGAGCAGACCCTCTGGGTGGCCTGGCGGCTGTGAGGGGGAGGGAGCGTGGGCTGAGCCTCGCTCCAGCCTCACACCTACTCTGCCACCTCAGTTTCGTGCTGGGCACCGGGAGCAAGGGAGAAAGCACCTCAGAGGCCGCTCAGGGCTGCTAGTGTGCCGGGCCTCCGGGGCTGGGTGCAGAGCTGCTTGCCACACCAGCACCTAAAGTCATGGTGCCACCTTCTGGCCCCAGACCTGTGCCCAGTCTGAATTGGGTGGTCAGGTGAGCCAGTGTGTGCTGGACAGGTGCCCTAGGCTAGGGCAGTGACTTGGTGGGTCTCTGATCCCCGTCTCTGTCCCTCACCAAGCTGTGAATGAAGCCACATGCACCTGGAGCGCCAGCTTCCTCCACGCAACTACAGGAACCCCACCTACTCCTGCAAGGTGTTTCTGGGAGGCGTGCCCTGGGACATCTCAGAAGGTGGGCGCTGTGGGGGACCCGCTGCCTACAAGCTCTACCCCTGGGCGGCCCCCGAGTCACAGGTGACGGGCAGAGTTCTCGAGAGAAGGGCCCCGGAGGAGCAAGCTGGCCCTTCTCACCAAGGCTACCGATTCCGAGGGGCCTGAGGGGGACATGGTGCCCTTGCTCATCTCGCCCTCTTCTGGGTCTCTCTGCAGCTGGGTTGCTTAACACCTTCTGCGAGTTTGGCTCTCTGAGTGTGGATTGGCCTGGTAAGGATGGCAAGCACCCCGTGTACCCGCCCAAAGGTAATATGCCCAAAGGTAATGCCAACATGGTAGGCGCTTCTGTTCTTGCCCCGCGCACTGAGGCTGCATGTGGTGACCTGCGGGCCCCAGCACCCCTGGCCTCACATACCCTCGGTCTCCCTCCATCCACGTGCACTCGTGCTGGTGGTCTCAGACCCCTTCTGTGGAACTCCACAGACTGCCTGAAACACAACCTGGGCAGCGCCCCAGGAGGCATCGGAAGCTGGCCTTTGCCTGCTCGCTTTGCCCTCCCCGGTGTCCTGGCCGGACAAAAGCTGCCGAGCTCCCTCTTGAGCTGCAGGCCGGCCAGCTGTGTGACCCCCTCCTTGGCCTGCAGTGGGGCGCCTTCCCTGTAGGGGGCAGGTGTAGTTGTCCATGTCCATGGGAAGGTGGGGCCCACTACTGCGTAGCCCCCCCGCGCCCTGGGGCTCCCTGAGCAAGCAGGACCTGGCCTGCACCCAAGACCCCACTCTCAGGGTGCTGACGGGCTGCTTCCTCGGAACAGGATACGCGTACTTGGTCTTCAAGCAGGAGAGGTCTGTCCGCGCCCTGCTGCAGGCCTGTTCCCACGACCCGCTGAGCCCTGGTCGGCCTGGAGCGAATACTACTTCAAGATGTCCAGCCGGAGGATGCCCTGCAAGGAGGTGGGCACTCTGCTTGCCCTGCCCCCTGCTCTGTCCAGAGTGATAGTGCAGCAGGGAGGGCGTTTGCCTTGCATGTGGCTTGACCAGAGTTCAATCTCTGACATCCCATGTGGTCCCCTGAGCCCCACCGGGTAATTCTGAGTGCAGAGCCAGGAGTGACCCAGGAGCATCGCTGGGTGTGACCCAAAATGCCCCCCTGCAAACAACCCCAGGTCCTCGCCTTTCCAGGTGCCACAGTGCCACAGATGTAGGCCCATACCGCTGCTGGGCCCTGCTCTTGGTGGATGTAGTTCTGGTGCGACTGTCGAGGCTGCTCCCCCACTTCCTCCTGTCCCGGTGATACCTGGGCTCAGGGTAGGTGGGCGGAGCTGAGCGAGGACACTCAGCTTCTGTCCCTGGGCCCATCATCATGTGCAGACGCTGCTCTGCCTCTGTTCTGCCTGGACTCAACCCCTTTGGGGCTGATTTTCAGGTGCAAGTGATCCCCTGGGTCGTAGCGGACAGCAACTTTGTGCGGACCCCTACTCAGAGGATGGACCTCAACAGGACTGTGTTTGTGGGCGCCTGCATGGGATACTCAATGCGGAGGCCCTGGCGACCATCCTCAACGACCTCTTCGGGGGCGTGACGCTACGCCGGCATCGACACCGACAGGCACAAATACCCCATCGGTGAGTGAGTGCCCATCTGCTGGGATGCGGCGTGGCGTAGGAAGCGGCTGGCCATAGTCCACCTCTACTCACGTGGTGGGACCAGAGAGGGCAGCAGGGTGAGGGGCCGCCCTGCCAGCCTGGCTCGCCATGTGGTCACATGGGAGGAAAAGTGACTCGAGGTGAGGGTGTGGGCAGCTTGGTCGCAGCGCCCCTCTGAGAGGATTCCCAGGATTCCCGGGCGGTGGCTTTGGAGGAGGGAGCCGCTGAGAAGAGCGAGAGCGGCTCAGCCACCCGAGAAGTCACCCGGGCCGGCTTCTCCCCTCCCCTGTGCCCAGGCCCCGTCTGCAGAGAGTTTCTGCCTGCAGCTGGGTTTCTGCGTGGGACGTGGTCCTCAGCCCGCGCCATGCCTCGGCCTCTCCCTCCTCGGGCCCCCATGCTGCCCTCTGAGGCGGGCCTGGTGCTGGCCACGTTGGAGAGGGTGGGGCCTGCCTCAGAGCACTCACAGTCTAGCTTGGGGTCACGTTTTCAGACACTTTGGGCCAGGAGCCGGGCGCCAGAGTCGCTTCCTGAGTGAGGCTGCCCAGGGCAGGGATGCACAGGGTCACCTCTGTCATTCCAGGGTCCGCCGTGTGACTTTCAATAACCAGCACAGTTACCTGAAAGCAGTCAGTGCCGCCTTTGTGGAGATAAGAACTAACAAGTTCACCAAGAAGGTGAGGGGCTGTGGCCTGGTCCTGGGGGTCAGGGGCTGTGCGAGGTGGGATGGCGAGTGGGGGGGGGGAGGGACTTGGCTGAGACCGCCTGTGGGGTGCCTCCGAGACTGCCTGAGGCTCAGCACTCTCGATGCTGACTGGACGGCTGTTGGCTTGACATTTCCGGTGCTGTCCCCTGGCCTGGTGCTCCCGTTCTCTGGGGCCAGAGCGCAGCACGCTGCATTCTCCTCGTCCGCCTGCAGATCCAGATCGACCCTTACCTGGAAGACTCCCTGTGCCACATTTGCAGATTACAGCCCGGTCCCTTCTTCTGCAGGGACCAGGTGAGTCGCAGCACGGGGACTTGGGCAGCCCCTTGGGCAAACGTGCCCAGACCAGCCCGGAGGTAATGTGAGTGCTGGTGGGTTGGCCCTGCCTGCTAGAGGCCTGGCTTTAGTCCTCAGCACCTCACGGTCCCCTGAGCACAGAGCCAGGAGCCCCGGTACTGCAGCATGTTGCCCTTAAAATCAAGGGCTGTGTTAGGAGCCACCTTGGTCCCCAGGGCTGTCTGGGGCGGGCTGCAGTGCCGAGAGCCCAGAGAGGTGCTCCTGGGTCCTCCAGAACTGGGTGGGGCTCGCCATGCTCCCAGCTTCCTGCCTGGGAGCTGCCCATGGCAGGCTGTGGGTGTGGCTGCCTCTGCTCATGGGCCCCGAGGCAGAGCGGTAGCATGTGTGTAGGGCCCTGCTCTGACCGGGTGTGCCCGCGCCTTCCTCCCAGGTGTGCTTCAAATACTTCTGCCGGAACTGCTGGTACTGGCAGCACAGCAGGGAGGGTCTGTACCACCACAGGCCCCTGATGCGGAACCAGAAGAACCGGGAGTCCAGCTAGAGCGGCGGCCAGGCAGCAGCCTGTCCCCTACTGTGGTGACCAGGGAGCCTTTGCACTTGCTGAACCGTCTTTGTTTCTGCACTGAGTAATGCACAATGAGTTTTCCAGGTTTCGCTTTCAGGGGTGTGCCAGGGCAAGCACCCCTCTGGCTCGCCTCCCGAAAGTGACTCTAGTCTCCCCAGATTTTTAGTTCCCCATTTTGCCGATGAAAAGCAAAACAGAACTACGTGTCCAGGAAGTATTGCCACGATGCCTATTTGGAGAGCTTTTCTACATTCCTGCAATACTGTGTTTGGAGAACGCGCAGCTGCCCGATAGTGCCTTCATTGATTTACCCCACCTGAACGGCAGGCTGAGTGTTCAGCTGGAGTTTTTACTGCAGACCACAAGGAGACTTTGCTCTTCATTTAAACCAAAATCATATTTCATATATTACGCTTGAGGGTTTTTACTTAATCCCTTTTTACACTCCCTTAAAACAGTTCTTAAGTCGTTTGAAACAAGAGATTTTTTTTCTTTTCTGGCGGTTTTAACATAGCATCTTTGTGTCTGGGGACTGCTGGTCACTGTCTCGGGCTGCAGATCAAGAGTTTTTGTAACCAAGAAAGTGAACGGGAATTTGAGACTGACGGACAGCCCGCGCAGGCGCCGCTGTACATAGTTCTGAGGTTACGCACGGAGGTTAGGAGACGTTTTCGGTCACACTCACAGGCCTTTTTCTTTTTTAACTGCTGAAAGGGCTGCTTTGGCTGGGGCGGTGCGGCCCAGGAGGGGCGGCGGGGAGCCCCTGGGATGACGCTCCTGGAGAAGAATCGGATGAAGCCGCAGCTACAGCTACTGAAATGGGACGAGAAATGTGAAAACTTGACTTTTTCCTTTCTTTTTTTAATTTTTTTTCCCCTTACCAAACCGACTTGCCCTCTTTGGGAAGCTGTGTGCCAAAGAACCCCTGTGAGCGCCTCCGTCTGGCATCCCCACCTGCTGTGTTTGGGAGGCTGTGTGGCGTCTACCTCACTGCAGCGCCAGCAAGACTGCGCCTCCGCCCTGGAGCGAGCCGCGCTGTGTTTTGGGTACCGAATAAACACGTTGCAGCATTGAGTGCTCGGCTGGTGTGTCGGGGGCGGGCGGGCCCTTCCCTCCTCACCGGACCCCGTGGCTGGGGAACAGGGTGGGAGAGGGCGCGGAGCCTGGATACGCCGAGAATAACCCACTTCGGAGCAGGGCTGTTGCAGCTAAAAGGGTTTAGACGGCCAGGGCTGAGCCGGACATTCCGCTGCTGGGCTCGAGTCTCGAGAGCTTGGCGCTGCCGGGCCGGGGCCGGGCGTGCCGAGAGCCACAGAACCGGCCTGCGCTCGGGGGCTGTGGGTGGTTAACAGAGGCCTGTCTCCGTGTGGCAGGCAAGGTGTGGGGCTTCAGCCCGACCCCCGCCTCCCGGGCCCCCTCTGCTCCCCGGGAGCGGCTCATCCCGGGAACCGCCGGAGGCCGCAGGTGGTGGGTCGGGCCCTGGTGTCTGGAGGGTCTCGGCACAGCTGTCCTCTGCTCCCCGCGTCCCCGAGACGGGCGACAGGTGCCCCAGGGCGACAGGGGCTGCGGCCGCGGAGTCCCCCTGGACCAAGGAGCACGTGGGCTTCGGAGGCTCACACGTGACCCCTGCTGGGTGGGGGTCTTCTCTGGGGCTGCCTTCCCAGGGCAGCTGGGGTCGCCTCTGAGCTGCAGGTTGCCTGCAGGACGCGACGCACGGACTCGCGGACCGCCGCGGGGGGTCCTGGGTCCCTAGTCCAGGCGCTAGTGCTCCCAGCAGCGGAGGTGGGCTCAGGGGCGGGGCGCAGACATGAAGCCACGCCCAGTCCCGCCCGGCACCGCCCCTCGCGGTGCGGCCGCGCTTCCGCCCCGCTCCAGCAGGGGGCCGCTGTGGCGCGCTCGCTGGGGCCCCGCGCGTCCCGGGCGGAAGGAGCTTTCTGGCCGGCGTCTTATAGGCCTCGTTAGTGCTTCCTGTTTCCTCTTTCGCCGAGAAGCCGCCAACATGGTAGGTTTCCGCATCCAAGGCCGCTCTGCCCGCAATCTCCCTCCATCCGCCCCTCTCCGCGCCACTCCGCCGGCCGGGAGCCGCCGCGGGCCGCCGCCCCGCGCTTAGACCCCCGCGCGTTAGACCCCGCGCGTTAGACCCCCGCGCGCCGCCCTGTGCTGGCCGGGCTGCCCCGGAGCCCCGCGCCCGCCGCCTCCCGCGCCTGTGCCCGCCCCGACCCCGCGCCTCCTCTCCCGCAGGGCCGCGTTCGCACCAAGACCGTGAAGAAGGCGGCCCGGGTCATCATCGAGAAGTACTACACCCGCCTGGGGGAACGACTTCCACACCAACAAGCGCGTGTGCGAGGAGATCGCCATCATCCCGAGCAAGAAGCTCCGCAACAAGATCGCCGGGTGCGGCGCGGGGCCGGGCGGGCGGGCGGGCGGCGCCCTGACCTGCTGCCCCTGCCCCCCTGACCTGCTGCCCCTGCCCCCTGACCTGCCGCCCCTGCCCCCTGACCTGCTGCCCGTGCCCCCTGACCTGCTGCCCGTGCCCCTGACCTGCTGCCCCTGCCCCCTGACCTGCTGCCCGTGCCCCCTGACCTGCTGCCTGTGCCCCCCTGACCTGCTGCCTGTGCCCCTGACCTGCCCGTGCCCCCTGACCTGCTGCCCGTGCCCCCTGACCTGCTGCCCGTGCCCCCTGACCTGCTGCCCGTGCCCCCCTGACCTGCTGCCTGTGCCCCCTGACCTGCTGCCCGTGCCCCCTGACCAACTGCCTGTGCCCCCTGACCTGCTGCCCGTGCCCCCTGACCTGCCCGTGCCCCCTGACCTGCTGCCCGTGCCCCCTGACCAACTGCCTGTGCCCCTGACCTGCTGCCCGTGCCCCCTGACCAACTGCCTGTGCCCCCTGACCTGCCCGTGCCCCCCTGACCTGCTGCCCGTGCCCCCTGACCAACTGCCCGTGCCCCCTGACCAACTGCCCGTGCCCCCCTGACCTGCTGCCCGTGCCCCCTGACCTGCTGCCCGTGCCCCCTGACCTGCCTGTGCCCCCTGACCTGCTGTCCGTGCCCCCCTGACCAACTGCCTGTGCCCCCTGACCTGCTGCCTGTGCCTCCCCTGACCTGCTGCCCGTGCCCCCCTGACCTGCTGCCCGTGCCCCTGACCTGCTGCCCGTGCCCCCTGACCTGCTGCCCGTGCCCCCCCTGACCTGCTGCCCGTGCCCCCCTGACCTGCTGCCCGTGCCCCCTGACCTGCTGCCCGTGCCCCCCCTGACCTGCTGCCCGTGCCCCCTGACCTGCTCCCTGTGTCCCCCTGACCTGCTGCCCGTGCCCCTGACCTGCTGCCCGTGCCCCCTGACCTGCTGCCCGTGCCCCCCGACCTACTGCCCGTGCCCCCCTGACCTGCTCCCTGTGCCCCCCTGACCTGCTGCCCGTGCCCCCCTGACCTGCCCGTGCCCCCTGACCTGCTGCCCGTGCCCCTGACCTGCTGCCCGTGCCCCCTGACCTGCTGCCCGTGCCCCCTGACCTGCTGCCCGTGCCCCCCCTGACCTGCTGCCCGTGCCCCTGACCTGCTGCCCGTGCCCCCCGACCTGCTGCCCGTGCCCTCCTGACCTGCTCCCTGTGCCCCCTTGACCTGCCCGTGCCCCCTGACCTGCTGCCCGTGCCCCCTGACCTGCTCCCCTGTGTCCCCCTGACCTGCTGCCCGTGCCCCCCCCAGCTATGTCACACACCTGATGAAGCGCATCCAGAGGGGCCCGTGCGGGCATCTCCATCAAGCTGCAGGAGGAGGAGCGGGAGCGCAGGGGACAACCACGTGCCCGAGGCGAGTGAGGGGCGCCCGGGGTGGGCCCGGCTCCCGGGCGCCCCAGTGTTCCTCGGTGCCTTGTCCTTTGACTAGGGGACGCCCGTGGGTGCTGACCGTGTGGGGGGCCGCTTTGTTCTTACAGGTCTCAGCCCTGGACCAAGAGATCATTGAAGTGGACCCTGATACTAAGGAGATGCTGAAGCTCCTGGTGAGTGTGGGCGTTTCTCGCCTGGGATGGCCGTGGTCATCCCCTCCCCCTGGACCTGGCCGGCAGGCAGAGGGTGATAGAGCACCCAGCGCGGTGCCACTCAGAGCCCCCCCGGCTGCGCAGGCACCATGGGGCTGCATTGGCATCTCCTGTATCTGCCCTTGAGACAGGAGCAGGCTAGAGGGTCGGTGTAGGGGCTTTGAGGCCTCTGGGAACCCTCCGGCCGTCTGGCCATAAAACATTGATTCTGGGAGGGAGTTGCAGGTGTGGGTGGGCTTCCTGGGGGGTGCCTGCATAGCTCTTGGAATGCAGGGAACTTCCTGCTTGGCACTGTTGGGGTCCAACAGGGACTTGCCCCCTGCAGGAAGCTCAGCAGACCAGATTGGGGCTGCATGTTGGGCCGGCCACACTGACCGCGTTCTGTCCTTTAGGACTTCGGCAGTCTGTCCAACCTGCAGGTCACCCAGCCTACAGTCGGGATGAATTTCAAAACGCCGCGGAGCCGTGTGAAGCTGCCTTGTAATATTTTCAGTAAACCTCGTACAACACCTTGGCCCGTGTCATCTGTGGGTGGGCACCCTCCGTGAGTGAAGGGAGCCTTCAGTGTGAGCATCTCCGGTGGCCTCTGAGGCTGGGCGGCTGGAGGCCAGAGAGGCTACGTGTGAGGCTGGGGTGTTTGCCAGCAGTGCGTGTGACCTATGACTGCTAGAAGGGGGTGCTCCCGGGGTGCGAGCTCACCGCCTGGGGTGCCCGCTGTGGGCATTGGCCTGGGCTGAGTGTAGGGCACCCCCGAGTGTCCTGTTGCCCTTCTGACCCTGGCCATGTTGACTGTTCTCAGCTCGGATACAGGGCTCCTGTGAAGGTTCTTCCCCAGGGGTGCGGAGCCGTTGGAGTTCATGGAGCTGTATGATCTTGGCCAGCCTGTAACGCGGCTCACTAGCAACTCATGCTCTGCTCTGTTAGTGTTGGAGGGTGAAGGCACCAGATCCATCGCTGCCCCAGGGCCTGCTCCGCAGCGCACCTGTGGCCTGGGCTGCACCTGGAGCCCGGTGGTCTCGCCTCCGCCCAGAGCTCGCCCTGCACTCGCTTGGTAATACTCTGGCGGTGCCCACGGGCACAAGCATGTACTCGGACACGAGCTGTCTGGGTCTGGTCACTGGTATGTCTCTAACAGGTTCAGTACTGCGGGTTGGCCTGAATAATCCTGCCCAAATGGGCCACGGGAGTCACTGCCAAGGTGGCCGGTGTTCCTGTGGGGAGCGGTCAGGTGGGCAGACACCGCCCAGGCTCTTGCACCTGCTGCGGGCTCCTGGACCGCCCACACCTGCTGCCCGGCGTTAGGGCGCGGTGCGGGGCCGTCCGCTGCGAGAGGAAACTGGTGCCGACCGAGGCTCACCCTAGTGAGCGGAGGTTCTGATAAAAGCCCGTTAGGAACTGAAGTGAGCGCTTCCTCCGACGGCCACCAGGTCCCCGGGATGGTTACTGTGACTGGTGCTTCCAGAATGGGCAGCCGACGCTTGGCCCGCCCTCCTCGGGGAGCACTGATTGGTGCTTCCAGGGGGCTGTCGCTGTTCATTGGCTTCTCCCTGTATTGTCCCGCCCTCAGGCGGTGACGGTGCTGCGGAGGTGGGGCCAGTGCGGCCCATTGGCTCGTTCCTCTTGGAGCGTTGCCATAATTGGTGTTCCGGGGTGGCGTGTCAGAGGGCCTTGCGTTTGCCCCCGCCCAAAGAGGGGGCAGTGTTTGGTGCTCCGGACTGGGCGGGCCGACGCAATTCATTGGCTCCTTTTTTTTTTTTTTTTTTGCTTTTTTGGGTCACACCCGGCGATGCTCGGGGGTTTCTCCTGGCTCTGCACTCAGGAATTACTCAGGAGTAATTCTCAGGAGTAATTCCTGAGCATCGCCGGGTGTGACCAAAAAAAAAAAAAAAGCATTGGCTCCTTTAGGGGCGTTGCGATGTTTGGTGTTCCGGGGGGTGGGCGTGTCGGGGTCTTGCGTTTGCCCGCCCTCAGAAGGGCAGTGTTTGGTGTTCCGGGGTGGGCGGGCCGACGCAGTCCATTGGCTCCTTTCCCTAGGGGCGTTGCCATGATTGGTGTTCCGGGAGTGGGCGTGTCGGTGCTCAGGGGGTGGGCGGACCGACGCAATCCATTGGCTCCTTTCCCTAGGGGCGTTGCCATGGATTGGTGTTCCGGGAGTGGGCGTGTCGGGGCCTTGCGTTTGCCCCGCCCTCAGAGGGGCAGTGTTTGGCGCTCCGGGTGGGCGGGCCGACGCAGTCCAATTGCGTGTCCATCACTAGTGAGCTGCGCTCTGATTGGCCCTCGAGGGCGAGCGGGCCGGCTCAGTCTGCGGCCCCCGCGAAGGCAAGTGGTGGATCCGGGACAGCTCCAGGGACCTAGCACACACTCGTCCCCTTGGACACTGCGCGCCTGCCTCCGGAGCAGGACTGGGCAGGCGGGCTGGCCGCCTCGGGCCCTGCTCCAGCCTCCGCCACCGCGTAGGTGAGGGGACAAACTCTCCCGGGCATTTCCACATTCTCGTTGTTACTGACTTGGTTCCGTTGTTGTGAGTGACAGCCCTCCTAAACTGTGGCTACGACCCCAGGGGCTGCATCGCCGGGTGTGGGTCCCGTCGCGAGCTGTGTCACGCGAGGGCAAAAGCCGCCGCCTCCCAGAGGTTACGGGAGAGAGCGAGGTAGAGAGCAGCAGACAGACAGACAGACAGACAGACAGACAGACTCGCCGAAGACACACAGGGCACTTGCTTTTCTTGCCCCCGGCCTGGGTTTGCTCCCCGCATCCCGGAGGGTCCCCCGAGCAGAGCCGGGAGGAACAGAGCGGGCACGGATGCCCTGCGGCCCCTCCGGCAAGGTCCATCTCCTGCACCCTATGGCGTCTGTCCTGCGGCCTGTCCGAGACGCCGCGTGCCCAGAGGACGGTGGAGTCTCTCCTGGACGCCGGACCGTGGCAGCGTCTGCACCAACCAGCCTCCTCTTCCTTCCTCGGACGCCGTCCTGGGTTTGGTCGGGCGTACCTGGCAGTGCTGTGGGGTGCCCCCTGGGGCCTTGGGGATCCATTCGGTGCCCGGGGTTGATCCCCCCCGGTCTCCCTGCAGGCAAAGCCCCACGCTCAGGGCACTCGGCTGACCTTCCCCCAGACCTCTCTCCATCTCATCCGTCACCACAAGTGGGAACTGACGGTGTCTGCTTTTGGCGTTTGGTTGTGTCTTGACTGGGGCTTACACCTGGAGGAGCTCAGGGACCACCTTTGTTAGGGGACAGGGGCCGCAACGGCAGTGCTCAGGGCTTACTCCCGGCTCTGCACTCAGGGATCACTCAGGTGGCCATACGGGTGCGGGATGGAACCCAGGTCCGCTGTGTGCAGAGCAAGCACCGTATCCCCCGTACTATAGCTTCAGCCCCCTCAACCCCCGTGTCATTTTTTCTGAGCCACACCTCGTGGTACTCAGGGCTTACTCCTGGCTGTGCTCAGGGATCACTCCCAATGGTGCGTGGGGGGACCATATCGGTGTTGGGGATCAAGCCCCGGTCAGCTGCTGTATTATAGCTCCTGCCCTCTAGCTCCGCCAAATGGTCTTTTTACATAACAGCAGGCACTCCCCTCAGTTTGCTTGAGCTAAGATCACATCAAGGCGTCCTTTTCCTTTTCTGTTTTGGAGCCGCGCCTGCTGCTGCTCTTGACTGGCTCCCTGGCCCATCACTGTGGCGATGCTCAGGAGCTGTTGGCAGGCTCCGGAGATGAGCATCCTGTGCGCCTCCTCAGTGAACCGCAGGGACACTCCTGGCACGGCCTCTCAGCCTGTCCCCAGCCACGAGGCCCACGATGGCCACACCTGGCAGCCCACGCACCTGACCATGGCACCTGGCTTTAGGGTCCCAAACCCACTGTGCTTCACAAACAGGGCGGTGAAAATGGGACCCTCCAGCTCTGCACCCCTTCGAGGGTGCCCAACGCCCCCCCCGGCTGCTTGTCCATGGGCCTGTCACGTGTCGTCCACCTGTGGCCATCCTAGCGTGCCTGGGGAAACAAGCCACGAGGCGGTGAGGGGGTGTTGGCTTGCTAAGGCATTTGTTCCTGATTCCAGAGGCACCTGACAGCTGGAGGCCTCCACGAGGCAGAGTCGGCCGGAAAGGAGCGGCTCGCTTTCGGAGTTCCGACTCCAGGGGGTGACCACCAGGAAGTAGGTTGCCAAGCACTAAGGGAACAGTCCACTTCCCGGAGGGTCAAGAGCCCATTCCAGGGTGGCAATGCCGACATGGTGGCTCCCTAGTTATGGTATCTCCTTCTGGGGTCGCTCTTGTCCCCTCTCTCAGGGTAAGCCCGCCTTCCCGACTGGGATAATGGAACCTTCCTGCTCAGATAGATGCGAGGCAGGCACCGTACCTGCCCAACTACTGCGCTGGCCCTGATTTTCTAAATCTGTGATAGATTACACTGAGAAGGCTGGACCTGGCCGAGCTGGGTTCAGGAGTAATTCCAGAGCGCAGAGCCAGCAGCAACCCCTCAGCATTGCTGGGTGTGGCTTCCACCACCCACCCAAAAACAACAAATACTACGGGCTGGGTACATACTTCACAAGGCTGGAGTCCACAGTTGGTCCCTGGCACTGCAAGTTTTCCCTGGACACCACCGAGATGACCCCTGAGTATCAGTTGGGTTACAGAGAGAAGATGTGATGATTTCTTAAAAATGGGTGGTTTAATTTAATTTTCATCTGGAAAAGGGTAACCTACTTAAGATGCAGAGACAAGTGCGCGATGGGTCACGGTGTGTGGTTTCGTGGCCCTGCACTCACTCCGATCGTGAGGGTAGAGAGCCTTGAGGCGTTTCAGTGATCAGAGGTGCTGCCTGCCCGTGGAGACGGAGTGGTTGTAAAGCCGCCGTGGCATGGACGGCTGCTGGTGTGGCTGGCACGCCGGGGCCCGCTTGGCAGAGGCGCCGTGTAAAAAGTAAGGCTCTGGGGGTGCCTTTCTCAGACTGGGGGACAGTCTCAAGCCGGGGTCTGCTCTGGGGCCGCTCACAGTCGCACAGGTGGGACGTCTCCCCAGGAGCCAGTGTCCAGTGCGACACCCTCCCAACGGATATGCGCCCAGAGCTGCCTGGGACTCTGGAGGCGCCTCCAGGTCCATAGAGAATATGGTGCTTCCGGCAAAATAAATAAGGCTGGTGCTGGTCTGTGACCAGTGCCCGCATCGGCTTTCCCTGGGAGAGGCCCTACAGCAGTGTTCGGGTGGGGTACACTCCCTGCACCCCAGGAGGGGCTCGTGGCACTTCCCCGAGGCTCTGCTCTCCGGAAGGACAGGGCCGGGGCGGCTATTCGGGGGGGACTCGGGCGGGCGGGGAGCCCCGCAGCCCCATCTCGGCCCAGCCTTTTCCAGTACTTGAAGTTGTTGTCAAGGTGCTGCAGAACGTTGGGGATCCCCAGGAAGGCTGCAGGGCGAGGGCGGCGCCACCACAGGGCGGCCCCTCACGCCCCTGTCCCCAGCCCCCCCACTCCTTCCAGAGCGGCCCGTGCTGGGGTGGGGTGTCCTACCGTCCCAGGCGTCAAACATGTCCGTGATGAAGTAGTCGATGAAGGGAGATCTGGGAGCGCGGCACGCTGCAGGTTTGCCGGTCGAACACGGGCATCACCACGGCAAGTTCTGCTTCTTCTCCTCGTCCGTCTGAGGCAGGGCGCGCGCAGGGGCGTGGGTCGCAGCTGGGGAGCCCCAGCCCCCGCCCGCCTGTGCCTTTGCTTCCTCCAGGGATAAGGGGCAGTCCGGGCTTGTGTGTGTGTGAACCCAACACCGCCGCCCTACTCCTGAGGGTGTCTGGGGGACCCTAAGACAGGGGCTCACCGCAAAGGAAGTTTGCTCCCTGGACTACTTTTGCGACATGTTTTGGGGGGCCCTGATCTGCGGCCCCAGAGCCCCCCTGGGAATTCAGAGCAATTCAGTTCAGTGCTGGGACGGAGGCCGGTGCTCAGGGACGGGCCCTGGTGGGCCGCAGGTATGACACGCGCTGTACCCGCTGCCCTCTCTGCCCGGACCTCCCGCTTCCTGCTTTAAATAGACTCCGGCATGAGCCTTGCATTTCCTGCTCTTCCCTGAGGCGGGAGGACCACACCTGAGCAGGGGACCAGTCCTGACGGTTCTCAGGGGACCCAGAACCGGGGGTGAAGCCTTGCGTCCTGCCCGCCCCCTGCGGACCTCGGGCCTCACCTGCCCAGGCTCCTGAGGGTGGCTGCCCTGGCATCAGGCTCTTGCCAGCTGGATACCAGGCTGATACTGGCAAGAGCCTGACTCTAGTGGGCGCGTGTCTAGGGCAGGCTTTGGCCAGGTGAGCGGGCCGTCTCACCTGCGCCAAGTACTCCTCTCGAGATGCGGGCGGCCCACTCCACGCACTGCTCCAGCGGCCGGCAGGGGTTGGACACGTCGGCGCACTTGAGGAGCATGCGCTTGACCAGCGCCCCGGCTCTCGGGGCCCTGAGCATGGTCTGCACCGCCTCGGGGTCCTGGGCGGCCCCATCCCCCTGCGACACCGGTGGGCTTCAGAGCCGCCACGCCCGCCTCGTGGCGGCGTGGCTGGCCGGGCCAGTACCCTACCTGGGCCAGTACCCTCAAGCCTGGCCTCACCCTCACCTTATCCTAGAACCTACCGCCCTTCCCGCAGGTGTGGCCCCGCCCCGCGCGTAAGGCCCGCCCACAGCCCCACCCACACCTGTGGCCACGCCCACACATGGCTCTATACCCAAGGCCCCTCTCACGTGGCCCCGCCCATGCGTAAGGCCCGCCCACAGCCCCACCCACACACGTGGCCACGCCCACACATGGATCTATCCTCACATGGCCCCGCCACGCACGTGGCCCCGCCCACGCGGCCGGCCCGCCCGCAGCCCCCACCCACACCTGTGGCCACGCCCCACACGGCTCTATCTGCAAGGCCCTCTCGCATGGCCCCGCCACGCACCTGGCCCCGCCCACAGCTCTGCCCACCACGCGAGGCCCAGCCGCCAGCACACTGCCCATTACCTCGCTGTCCTCTAGGGCCGCCAAGGGCTTGTTGATGCTGTTGACGAACTTGTTGACATGCTCGTGCGCGAGTCATCTCTGTAGCCAGAACCATGTCGATGATGCTCTGCCTCAGCGTCCGGTACTCGTTCCTGCGTTGACCAACAGGGAGGGTCCAGCGCCTGCCACCGAGTGCCCCGCCCCCGCCCCAAGCCCACCACCGTGGGGGCCGTGGCTAAGCGCCTACACTGGAGGCCCCGCACCCGCCGCACCGGGCCACAGGTTAGAGGCCGGGAGCCGGGGCTCTCTCTCTATCACCATTCCTTGGTGACCGTGGTCAGCAGAGACCAGGCGACACCAGGAGCCCCAGTGACAGCAGGTAGTTTTCAGAGGGGCCGGGCCCACCTGTCCACGCTCGCTTTTATTTGGTCTTTTTGGGGATGCTTGGTCACACCCAGTGATGCACAGGGGTCTCTCCTGGCTCTGTGCTTGGGGCCCCTATGGGATGCCAGGGATCAAACCCTGGTCAGCGCGTGCCAGGCAAACGCCCGTGGGCCCCGCCCCTGGCCCACCTGTCCACGTTCTTGAAGATGTTGCACTTGGCTTCTCCCGCGGTGAGCTGGAAGGTCAGGGGCAGCGTGGTGGCTCTCGAGCACGGCCGTGTCGCTGTACAGGACGGCGAGCTCGCTGCCCGCGCTGCACAGGAAGGAGTTGGTCCTCCCGGGGTGGTCCACGTCGTGGACGGCGGCGGCCAGGAGGGCGGCCACCTCGTCCACATGGTCCAGTGTTTGCTGGAAAGAGGCGTTTGAGCCGCTGGTATCGGGGTGCCCGCTAGCCGGGGACTGTGAAAGGCAGGTCTCCCTGCACCCTCCCCAGAGCTGGGCCCGCCGGAGTCTGCAGGGCTGGACTCCCCTGCTGGCCGTGGGAAGTCAGAGCCATGCATGGAGCCGTGTGAGTCCCCGTTGGATGACAGGCTTAGCTAGCTTGGGAGCTCTGCTCACAGCTTAATCTCTTTGCATGCTCTTAAGCCAAGGTTCATCCTAATGAGATCTCTTCTCTGTAACACTGGTGGAGGGGTGTGGCAGCTACAGAGGTCACCTTGTCTCCGAGTAACTTCTGCTTTACTATAAGACCTCTATGTTACCTAGATTGGGCACAGCTCCTCTTTATACCCACTGCACCCAGCGTGGGACAGTTAGACTTTACCAGGAGACTGCCACCCTGGCTATGTTGAGACTACATTTAAGATTATAGGAAGGATCATACTAGTTTGCCCTCATGCAGGCAAGCGTGACCCTTTCAGTATATGGAGAAACGAGATACTCAGAATCACCCTGATCCTGTTGGGACCCCAGCGGCTTCCGGACCACCCCCCAGTGAGAGCATCCCCGCAGTGTGACCTGTGTCCTGGGGCTGTGGCCACGGGGTCCCCTGCAGCAGGCTTCCCCCACCCCGCCTTCAGTGGGGGTCCGGGCCTTGAGCAAAGAGAGCCCCATTTCTCTCTTCCTGTCGGCCCTGCTGCTCACCTTGGCCCTGTCCTGGTACAGGAAGTAGGCCGTGGCCTGCAGCACGTCCGCGGCGTGCGTGGAGTTGTGGTAAGGGTTGCTGGTGTGGTAGTTGGCCTCGATGGTCTGCAGCCAGGCCCGGCAGCGTGCTCTCGGGGCACCTCAGGAATTCACAGACGCCAAAGCGCCCAAAGATCTTGAGGCCCAGGTAGATGAGAGGCCTGCGGGGGAGACGGGGGTGCGTGCGGGGCTGGGTGAGAGCAGGGCGGTGGGTTCTCCCGGTGCGCCCGGGCTGTCCCTCCCCTCTGGGCCTCTGTGGGCTCTCCCGGAGGGCCCGGCTGTCTCCGTCCCTCTCTGGGCCTCTGTGGGCTCTCCCCGGAGGGCCTGGCTGTCTCCGTCCCTTTGGGCCTCTGTCCTCCTAGCAGGTAACAGCAGCCCAGCTCTCTGGTCATGTTCCGAGAAAGGGACAGATGCCGCCGAGCCAGGCGCATCCTGGACAAGTGACCTTGGCCAGCACTTGGTATGAGTGACCAGGCCTGGGTCCCTCCTGTCCTCTAGTACAGTCCAGCTGCCGCGAGGGGGGGGCCAGGGTCACTGTGCCCTTAAAGAGGGACTGTGTGTGTGGGGGGGTCCCTGGGTCTGTAGGATCCTGAGTCTGGCCTGAGGCTGAGGCTCGGTGGCCCCAGGAGGACCTGTGGAGGACGCTTGGTCTGTCCCTGGGGAGGTGACCTGTCCACCTGCACCCCAGCTCCCCTGGTGCCCGGGGGGGCCCGTTCCCAGGCTCACCTGTTGTGGCTGACAGTCTCCAGCTCAAAGATGTTGAAATCCCAGCTGTCCTCGGCCTCCAAGGCAAGCGCGATGTCTGGGGATGTCCTGGGACACGAGGGTGCTGAGGCTGGGGACCTGGAGAGCTGCGGGGAATTGGGGGTGAGGGGGCCGACAACGGGCGGTGGGGGCTGCCAGGACTTCTGCGGGGTGGACGGTGGGGGCTGCGGGACATCTGTGGGTGGACGGTGGGG
>JAJIBD010016500.1:0-35582 GCA_021461705.1 Cryptotis parvus | reverse complement strand
TCCGGGGACCATATGGGATGCTGGGGATTGAAACCGGGCGGCATAGGCCGGCCACATGCAAGGCAAATGCCCTACCCACTGACTATTGCTCTGGCCCCTCAAGTATTTAGTTTTATGTTCTTGTTCTTTGTGGCAGCACCAGAGATTGAACCCAGGGACTCACATATGCAAGGCAAGTGCTCTACCAGTGAGTTGCATTTCCAGTACAGTTTTATTCCCTTTTTTGGGTCATACCTGGTGATGCTTAGGGGTTACTCCTGTCTATGAATTCAGGAGTTACTCCTGGCAGTGCTCAGGGGACCATATGGGATGTCTGAGATCAAACCCAGGTCAGGTCGCATGCAAGACAAACGCCCGACCTGCTGTGCTATCGCTCCAGCCCCACCAGTCCAGTTCTTGAGATGTTTCTTATTAATCTTAAAATGATGGTAACAGTGGCCAGAGTGATAGTCCTTCAGGTAGGGTGTTTGCCTTGCGCCCAAGCGGACCCGGGTTTGATCTCCGGCATCCCTTTATGATCACCCAAGCACTACCAGGAGTAAGTCCTGATTACAGAGTCAGGACTTCTCTGGGTATGACCCAAAAAAAAAGCAAAAAAAAATGGTGGTAACAAAAAGATGTCTCAGTGCAGACAAATTCAAACCCCAGAGAAAGTTGTCATTATAGATAGGTAGCAGAGAGCATTTCCCAGGTGGGAATCCTTGTGGCTGTAATGAAACTATAATAAAGAGGAGAAGGCTCAGCAGGCTGGTCTCCCCATATTGACATGTGGGAGGCCAAGACTCAATCCCCAGCCCCTGTGCGATCATTGGGCACTGCTGAGATAAACCACTGAGCACAGAGCCAGACTTCTTTATAGCCAAACACCATTGGGTGTGACCTCAGAACAAAATGAAACAAAAATGATAATAAAATAAGTGTGTTTTGTGTGTGTGTGAATATGTGAGGGGAGATCAGATTTATTGTGTCATCAAGCAGCCTTTGTAGTCAGAACCACTTTCTTGGTCTGAGAGGTAGTATGTGCTTTGCATGCAAGAGGCCTGGGATTGATCTCCAAAACCATATCCCCCACCCCCCAGCACTTCTAGAAGTGGCTTCTGCACACCAAACCATCAGTGGCACCAGAACAGCCACGGGGCGGCCCCTCACCCCAGCCCCTTCTATCTCTTTCCCTTGTCAAACATTCATTTCTAAGTGCCAGTGGAGCCACCGTCAGCCCAGTGCATGGGCCTCCTCCCGGGCCTGCCTGTGCTCCCACCCTCCCACGCTGCGTGGCTATGGCAAGGACACGCTCCAGGCTTTGGCAGGTCCAGGTGGCAGAGTCTGTTTTCACAGGTGCAGCCCACAGCCCAGAGTGCAGCGTTGGCTCTGAGTGTGTCCCTGAAGAAAGCTGCATTTCTGTGGGGGATGAATAAACAGCTCCCCAACCATTGAAACAGGTTGAGAGACATTTGGCATTTTGAACATAGGTTCTTCCTGCTTTCCATGGCCACGTGAAAAAGACTCTTCGTGTTCCAGACAGAAATGGAAGATTATAGTCATTTCTCAAGTCTGTTGAGTAGGTTGAAATATCTAATAGTTGAGAAAAAGTTTCTTCTCCTAATATTGCTTTCAGGAGGGCTCTCAAATGACAGTTACCTCTGGACTGTTTTGGTGGGGGGTGAGGCATTTGGGCCACACCTGGAAGTGCTCAGGACTTATCCGTGTCTCTCTGCTCAGGGATCACTCCTGACAGGGCTTGGAGATCTAACCTGGTGCAGGAAGGCAAGCACCTTATCGGCTGCGCGCTGTCTCATGGCCCATCTACCTGTCCTTTCAACTTTATCTGTACCATTAGACATTACAAGAAGGGGATTGCATTGAACTGGGGATTGAACTGGGGTCAGCCATATGTAAGGCATATGTGGTACTGCCACTCTCTGGCTGCATTCTTTTGCTTTTGATAGTCAGAAAGGAGTGATTTAATTGAAGGCTCCTGATCTAGCTTGGCAGGTTTCCATTGCCCTTTGCTTTACCACACTCTTTTATAAAATTTGGGGATCATACCAAATGATATTTGAGGGTATGGTGCTGGGGAGCAAGCCTGGGGCTCCAGCCTCTTGAAACATCCCCTCATCCTATATTACTGCACATTGATTGTAAATCTTTGCTACTTAAAACACTTACAATGCAATAAAAATTTATACTGTATAACCCATATTATCTTTAATCCTCTGGTCTGGAGCAGCTGCTGTGGAAAGGGCTGGTGGTTGGTACCAGACTTAATCAATCCAGTGGTGTGTACTGAGCAAAACCTTCCTGGTGTCAGACCAACAGTCTGAAGTTTCACTCTGTGGCACATTTGCACGCCCCTTCCTTTTATATGCCAGGACTTTGGAAAAAGGCTTGAAGTGTTCGTATACCTTTATTCTCTCCTCCTACCCGATAGACACCTCGATCCCAGGGCTCATTGCTGCAGAGGTGAACTCTGAGCTAATGGCTGCATTGAGCTCCCAGCCCAGGTGGCCCCAGTCTCCCGCTGCCTCTTCACTGCTTTGGGGTTGCACTTGGCTACGTGGGTCAACACATACTGTCCTCTGTGCGGGAGCTGAAGGCAGACCCGAAATCCTCACTCCAGGTACTGCAAAAAGTGCTTGATAATTTCCCTGGCCATGTGCCTTGGGGAAAGGAGCTGTTGCCTATTCCTGGGATCACCCTTGCAGGCCCCTAGGGAGCCTAGGAGTTTCAGGGTTCCAGGCCAACTCCCACATGGCAGCCTGGCACTGCCATCCTCTCCATGGAGTGGTTCCAGAGTAGCCTGACTGGCAAGGGAAATGAAACTCTCCCTCCACCAGCCTTCATAGGAGCCCGGAGAGTGGGCGTGAGGCCCCCCCACCCCCCCATGCCTCTTTGAGATGGCCACCGATAAGGTGCCTCCTAGCTGGCACCTCCTGCGGCACAAGCTGTACTTTTCAGAAATAGCAGCCACTTCTTCACAGGATATTTTAGGGCCTGAGAGCTGTCACTAGAACCTTCTGGATCTCTGGGGTGACTGGACATTTCCAGAGAGGTGACAGCATCTTGGACTTTCTGTGCTGGGGTCAGGCAGAGGGAAGGCACCTGGGGGCCAGGGCAGCATGTTAGGGGCTCGAAATAGCCCTGGCTGGCCTCATGCTCTTGAACTTGAACATGCTCTGGCATTTCTCATCTGTGCAGAAGACTGGGGTGGATTCGCTCTGGAGGTGAATTCCAGGTCACTCAGGAGAACAGCCTGGGGAGTTTGGTGCATGCATGCAATTTGATCTCCAGGAGAAACCATGGGGCTCCTTCAGTCCTGGCTCTGCTGGCCACTAGTGCTCATCTCCAGTGTGTGTGTGTGTGGGAGGTGGGGGAAAGGACTGTCTTTGTTGGATCCACACAGCTGTGTATACCACCAGGTTCTTACACCTAGATTTCAGGGGCCCCAAATCTGCAATGTGAAAGACATGACTTTTTATGGTTTGCTTTTGGGCCACTCCTTGCTGCTCTCAGGGATTACACTGGACTTTGTGCTCATCATTCCTGGTGAGGTTTGGGGAACTGTATGTAGTGCCTGGGATTGAGCCATGTATCCAAGGTAAGTCCCTTAACCCCTGTACTGTCTCGCTGACATTGGTCTTAACCCTGATCAGAAACCCTCATGGAGGTGTTCAGGGAGGAGCAGCATACTGGGCGCTTGGTGCATGGAATGTGGAAGGCAAGAGAGAAAAGGAGGCTTTCCTGGCTATCCAGTCCCCTCCCATCTGAGTTTGGGGGCAACATCTGCTTCCAGAGATCCCTTGCGGTGCTCAGATATTTCTCTGCTTCTTATTTTCAGAGTACTTGTTCCTGCTAACCTATCACCAAATGGGATGATTGCATGAAATGCTAAAGGAAGAGGCAAGAGAGAGCACAGTCCTGTGCAACGGTCTGGCGTTTGCAGCATGTGGCGTTCACAGCATGTGGCCTTCACAGCACTTGTTTAGTTCAGGTTTATGCTTTTTCTGCTTTGCCACTAAGGTTTACTGACCTAAGCTCTTCTTTCCTTTCACTTACAAATAAATCCGCATTGCATGTGAATCTGCTGTAAAGGACCCTCCCTGAACCTATTGTGATTCTTTGATATTATTTACATAAACTATCTATAATAGGTAAGACTGCATAGATGGAAAGATTAGTAGTTGCTATGGCTGGGATAGAGGGAGAAAGAGCTATTTGCATAGAAATGTAAGGCTTATTTTAGGGTAATATATGCGTGTGTGTATAGTTGGGTGTGTGTGTGGCAGTGGTGGTGTGGGTGGTTAGGGCCACATCAAGCATTGCTCAGGTCTTATTCCTATCTTTGCTCAGAGATAATTCCTTGGGGTGTTTTGGGAGCCATAAGTGGTGCCAGAGATTGATTGAACAAGTGACTTAGCCTATTCTTTCTTTCTTTCTTTCTTTCTTTCTTTCTTTCTTTCTTTCTTTCTTTCTTTCTTTCTTTCTTTCTTTCTTCTTCTTTCTTTCTTTCTTTCTTTCTTTCTTTCTTTCTTTCTTTCTTTCTTTCTTCTTTCTTTCTTTCTTTCTTTCTTTCTTTCTTTCTTTCTTTCTTTCTTTCTTTCTTTCTTTCTTTCTTCTTTCTTTCTTCTCTCTCTCTCTTCTTCTTTCTTTCTTTCTTTCTTTTCTTTCTTTCTTTCTCTCTCTTCTCTTTCTTTCTTTCTTTCTTTCTTTCTTTCTTTCTTTCTTTCTTTCTTTCTTTCTTTTCCTTTCCTCTCTCTCCTCCCTCCCTCCCTCCCTCCCCCTCCCTCCCTCCTCCCTCCCCCCCTCCCTCCCTCCCTCCCTCCCTTCCTCTCCTTCCTTCCTTCCTTCCTTCTTCCTTCCTTCCTTCCTTCCTTCCTTCCTTCCTTCCTTCCTTCCTTCCTTCCTTCCTTCCTTCCTTCCTTCCTTCCTTCCTTCCTTCCTTCCTTCCTCCTTTCCTTCCTTCCTTCCTTCCTTCCTCCTTTCTTTTTCCTTTTTATTGAATCACCATGAGATACCCAGTTACAAAGTTGTTTATGACTGGGCTTCAGTCATACAATTTTTCAACAGCCATGCCTTCACCACTGTACATTTTCACCACTGATGTCACCAATTTCCCTCCTGCTAACCCGCCCAAACCCTACTCCAGCCTACCTTCATGGCAGGAAGTACTTTACCCTTGTACTAGCATTCTGACTCTTTTGTGTTTTTACCACTAAAGTCTCACTCCAATTGAGGTTGTTTGAATTGCATGTGCCAATATTCCTGGCCATGATGATTAGTGACTGTGCCTAGCACACTTAGGAGATGCTCAATAAATACTTGTGGGTTTCAAATTAAAGTATGAGAAAACTTTAGGAGAAAGTTAAATCCAAGCTGACCTGGGTTAGTAAGAGCCCTAAGATGAAATAATAAATAAAACGTAAGAGATCATGAAACCCCTGGAACTACTAATAACCCTCATTTACTTCAATTTTATTTAGTTCATTTTTATTTGTGAAATTGAGATTTATAATATTGCTCATGATAGAGTTTCCTGCAGACAATGTTTCACACCTTCCACCAGGGATTCTCTTTCTTTGCATCATTACTTTAATTTTATTGTAAATTGCTTCCACATTGAAAAAAGAAAAGATGCGATATGATGATGACTCCCATTCCCCAAATTTTTTACTAGCTATTGTGACTGCCTTTAGGGGAACAAATGGAACCCGAGAGAAACGAAGGATTCCACAGAAAAGTAAAAAATTTTAAAAAATTATGCTGGCATAATTTTTTGGAAGCTGAGCAGTAGCCCATCTGCATTGCAGTTTTAAGGTCTGCTGAAGTGAAAGTGTTTGTGGAATTGTTGAGATGTGAGTTAGTGGTAAGAAGGGAGGAAGGAGTCATGTACAAGGACCTTGAAGAGAGGACCCCCACTGTGCAGCCATCTCTGTTCTTTGAGTCAAGGTGTACCTCTGGGTATTTCACAGCAATTTGGTTCTCAAATCACATTCTCAAAAGTCTGGACCGATGTCAACTCTGTGACCATTGCTTGGGTAGAAGCAGAAAGCCTCACCATTTGGAAAGGGATCCGAGCAACTTCTTTTGCTGCTTTTAGTTCTCTGATGATCTGTGGTGCTGGAATCTGCCTGAAAACCACCATTTTGGCCACTCAGTGATCAATGTTCATTTCAGGAAATCTAGTCAGAATTGTCCCTGCTCCTCTTTTCTTCTTCTAAGTCCAGCTCTGATTTATTTTTTGTCTGTTTAGTCCTAGTCTTTGAGGGATGAGATAGTGCATCATTGCCAACTGTATACATTTTCTGCTGTTACTGTAACCCATTGGCATGCTCATTAGAGCTTCACGCCCACTTTTTAGTTCCTAGATCAGAGTAAGCATGGGCTCCTCTGGTCTTGCCTCACAAATCTGAAGTCAAGATGTTGGCTTCTGTCTGAAGGCTCTAGGAGAGGTTCTGCTTCCAGGCTTATTCCACTGGTTGACAAGTTCTTTGTGGTTATAGGACTTGGTCTTCATCTCCAGGTCAGATAATGGGTTCTTCTCATGCTTCTATCCCTGTCTTCTTCCACCATCCTTTTTTTTTTACTACCAGATGCATAAATTTCTTCATTTTTATTTGGGGTTATATTCAGCTGTTCTTAGAACTTATGCCTGCCTCTGTGATCAAGGATCACTCCTGGTGGGCTCAGAGGACTATATATGTTGCCAGAGATCAAACCCAGATCAGCCGAGTACAAGACACTTGTCTTACCTGATTTATTATCCTGCCAGCCCATCCACCTGTCCCTTTAAAGTTCAGTTGTGTTTTTATGTGACATGACATGATGGAACATTTTATCAAATTCTCAGATTGTTCTGAGTGTAGAATAGGTGAGAGAGCACTTTCCTAGAAACCCTGCCCATCACCCCAGTCACGAGATATGATGTTGGCCAAAATGAACAGACTTGCCAAGGGAAGGTAGATAATTTTATTTTAATTTTTAATGTGTTATTCATTTTAAAATTTGATTATGACACTGTGAGATAGACATTTACAAAGCTGTTCATGATTGAGTTTCAGTCATACAGTGTTGCAGCACCCATCCCCTCCACCAAGGATAGATCATTTTAGCATTACTCCTTAGGAAGTAAAACCTGAGAATCATGTGCTCACTAGGTGTCTGTGTAACCATGAACCTACATCAGAGACTCTATTTAAGGGTTGACTTGCTCTAGCCACTTCAGGAAAGTTGAGTCAGTTTTCCAACTTCAAAAAGGAAAATGGCCTAGAAGTAGATTTTCCATCTTTTTAGCTGTTTGCTCACCAACTTGTTTTCCACAAGTTCTCCTTTCTTTCCCTTGTTCTTTCAAAGTGAAAGCTCCATGTAGATATTAGAGAAAGAAAATTCTTTTACATCAAGCAGTATGGATATAATATTCAGGCAATATAATTCAGGAAAGAGGCCTGTTTTAAACCCATGTTCTTGTCTAAATCTCTAAGTATCAAACAACTTCCAAAGATGGCTGGAGCCGTTTGTCTGAGTAAGGTTGGAGCAGTCTAGTGTACTTGCCCGAGACAGGGTATCAGGGCCCTGAAATCACATTCTATTACTGTCTCATTAGCCTTCGCTATTCAAGCCCTTGTCTTTACATGTTATGTGCTTGGTGAGGGGAGAGACAGATGCCAGTTTCCCAAGAGGGGGAAAAAAGTCACTGGAAAAAAGGAAATGGCAGATTGTCAATGAGATAGATAGCTTTTGTTTCAATTTTCCCTCCTTTGTTTGCTTTTGAAGTCCTCTGTGAATTACCGTACTTTCCCTTTTGGTATTTTGTGCCATAGACCGTTCCCCTAGCCTGCGTTAACCTGTAATCCTTTGTTTTCTTTTTTTTCCTTTCCCCTAATTTTCACATGGAAAATAGCCCCCACACCTGCCTCCCTTGTTCTAGTTTGACACACTGTCCTCTTCTAGAAGTTTTGAGAAGGAGAGGCCTGGACTGGCTCGGAGGCCCAGACTGGAAGCCGGGAAAGCTGGGCCCCCTTTCCTGCAGAGCCCTGTCCCCATGAACCTGCACAGGGCTCTGGGCTGGCTGTAGCTAGTCAAGGGCAGTCTGGTGATCCTGTCCTCCCTGATTCTGCCATCATGAGCTGTGTGGACTCAGCTAGGATTCTGCAAGGATTCCCAGCTCTGAATTTTAGTTTGCTCTTCTCAAAACTAGAGGATGCTGTTCCAGAGTCTCCCTTCATGTGAGAAGCCAGTGGTGAGTGTTCTCTGGAGCTGTGTGTATTTCAGCCTGGCTTGGCAGCACAGGAAGGGGGCCAGAGGCTGACTAGGGCAGAGCAGGGTCAGCATGAGCAGGAAGGGTCAGTGCCTGGATGTCATGATAAAGCTTGTTCTGCACCTACTTCCCTATGGTTCCAGGCAATACAGGGAGGACACTGGCTGTGGCACTGTGGCCACTGATTCCACCAGGCAAGTTGCCAGAGCAGAAAGCAGTAGAGATCTCAGCAGGAGCCAAAGCAGGCAGGTCCCAGGGTACAAACAAAACACCCACTAAGGGGGCAGCATTGAGTGTTGAACATGCCTTACTCTAGCACGATGTCCTAGCCTGTCCCAGACTTTGCTCTCTGCAGTTTTTCTTCTTGCTCTGATGGTAATGAGTAAAAATATATTTATTTCTGGTGGCAATATAGATATGCCAATGAGTATAGATATACTTATTCCATATATATACTATATATACTCAATGGGCATATATACGTATATATGCATATATATACACAGTTGTAAACAGTCATATAGATTGTCAGGAAGGGCACTTGTCTTGCAAGCAGCAGACTGGTTGTAGTCCAATGCCTGATACCCCAAGTGGTCCCTCCGTCCTATGCCAAGATACATCTCTAGGTGCAGAACCAGGACTAAACCCTGAGTACTGCTGGGGTGTGGCCCCCCAAAATATGTGTGTGAATATACACACTATATTATATGTATACATGCATATAAATATAGTGAACACTATATTTAGATTAAGAACAGCCTAATTGCTTATTTACTATACATTTTAAAAAATTTCTATTGTGATATAATTTGAATTTTGTTGTGTGTGGTATGGGGAAAGTGATCTCAGGGCCTCATGCAAGAGATGCATATGCATCCATTGAGTCAAATTTTCAGCCCGTTGAGCTTTGATTTGATCAGTACCATGCCTTTGATTGGCTTCATCTCTGTACTATTTCTTCATCTGAAAGAAGAACATAGTAACCACATCCCTGACACTCTCTCTGGTTTGCTCTGAAGAGCACATAGATTATTACACATTGAGGTGCATTTTGCCAGTCTGAGAATGTGTCTTATCACAATCTGTCTATTTTTCTTTTAATGCATTTTAAAGTTATGATAAATGCAAGTTTAAGTTGGGTCTGAACATGGAAAGATCAGATGAGGGGGCTGGAGCAATAGCACAGTAGGGAGGGCTTTTGCCTTGAATGTGGCCAACCTGGATTGATCACTGGCATTCCATATGGTCCCGTGAGCATTGCCAAGAATAATTCCTGAGAGTAGAGCCAGGAATAACCTTTGAGCATTGCTAGATATGACCCCCAAAAAAAAATCCAGTTATATCCTGTCTTCTGAGGGAGCAAGGTCAAAAGAATACAGAGCATTTTGAAGGAACTAGACCTCTTTTTATTTCTCATACTAATAGACATCTATGTTTCCACTCACAAGTTCCATTCACTCTCAGATACAAGGCCAAGAAACCAAAATAGCCATTGTGTAGGGTTAGAACTATTACTGCCCAACTGTTTCTGGGCTTTCCTTCTTTTGCTCAATTCCACCTCTCTTAGAGTATCTGCAGGCGTGTCAAGGACAGAACACAGGCCGGGTGATGGTGCTCAGAAACGGTCCAAACATTACACATGGAGACAAGAATTTAGAGATGTTACAGGGGATGGGTACAAGCCCTGACTTCCCTGCAAGCCATTCACCCAATGCCAGCATCAATAGGACTGACACGTTCCTGCGCTACAGGGACTAGCTTGCTCAGGAAACAGAGGCCAACATGACAGATGTTCAGCTTTAAATGAGGAATGTAGAGTGCATTTCTATGCATGCAAATGGGTGTCACAGGTCAGCAGTTGAAAATTCATCACTTACACCACTCAACAAATTCTTTTTCATAAACACAGGAGTTTTCTACTGGTCATAGCTACTGAGTTTCCTGTCTTTGGCAATAACTGCATCTAAATAATATTGGGAATGCTAAAAATGTCCCTTTGAGACAACAGGGGGGCTCCTATAGGACAGGCACAAACTTTAGGGCCAACACTTCCTTTATATCATTTCTGGTTGGTTGGCTTTTAGCAAGTCCAGTGGACTTCCAAATTCAGAATCCTCATTCTTGAAGTAGGAGCAATGACCCTGAAATTTGGGGGTTTTGAGGAGTTTAGATAGTATGTGAAAAGTGCTAAGCCCAGCCCAGTGGTAGAAGGAATTCTAAATCTGTAATCTTTTGTAATTAAAAAAGTAAAGCTGTACCTATGGTAGTTAGTGGTTTCTTGTCCTGAGGAGTGTAATGGACAGAGTGAGTAGAATCATGACTTATTCACCTTCTTTTCTTTTTCTTTTTGGGTCACACCCGGCGATGTTCAGGGGTTACTCCTGGCTCTGCACTTAGGAATTACTTCTGGCAGTGCACGGGGACCATATGGGATGCCTGGGATAGAACCTGGGTCTGCTGCATGCAAGGCAAATGCCCTACCCACTGTGCTATCTTTCCGGCCCCTTGCCTTCTGTTTAAGCTCATGCCTCCCCTGGTAAATTACCTTAGAAATGAAACATAAAATAAAAGTAAGGAAAACACTAAAATTTGTATTGACTTCACATTCTACCACAGAGACAGTTTGTTCTCAAAACAACCTTAGGCAATGGGTTTCATAGTCTCCACTTTGCAGAGAACATTGCATTTTTGAAGAGTTTGGGCCACTTGGTCCTGGGCCACAAGGTGAATGACATATTGCAGGAGGACTCTAATGGAAGGCTCCATGCCAGAGGCCACACTCCCAGTCACTGAAGCAGATTGCATTAACTGAAACACAGCTGCAATTGAAATCTCATCCTCAGAGCCTGTGCTCAGGTTATCAGGACTGCATGGAAACTAAGACAAAACTTAGGAGAGACTACAGTGCTGTTGGCTTTGCAGCACAGACCCAGGGTTATTTTCTTTCTCTTTTCTCATCATTGCTAGTCTGCCATCCCCTCTGCTCCCCAGAAGACACGTGTTTTGGAGTCCTTCTGTTCCCATTTGTTTCACGTCCATTTTCAAACCATCCTCTTTGGATAAGAGCCTTGCTCTTTGGAACCCAATGGATTGGCACCTAGTCAGAGGTGCTGTTCTATAAGAAAAACAAAACCAGGGGCTTAGTGCTCATTCATTCACTCAACATTTTTAATACATCTATTATCCTATATTGATAACACAACAATCAGAGTGCCCTTATTGTTCAGCAGAAGGAACAGACTCAGACATGAAGAATGACAGTTCTGTGGGATGATCTTGTATTTTGGCATCTAGCCAATAGCACGAGTGTGTTCAAGGGTCCAGGAGCATGAGTCCCAGAAAAGGGAGTTTTAGGTAAAGGAAACAGGAGCTGTATTTTCACCAAAAATATGCACCAAACATGCACCTGAGACATACGGCATGTGTGGAGACCTGGAGAGAAATCCAGCTTATTCTGATGGCCTTGCCAGTCACCAGCCCAGCTCATACGCAGATGGAACAATTGTGAAGTAATACTGTCAATATTTACATAGGTATGGGCATGGTTAAAGGAAGCTGGGAAGGTTTGGAGACGCCCCTGGGGTCAGTAGGAGTAGAAAGGACTTACTGTACTACTCCTAGTTCTAAAGGGGCAGTTATTAAAAATACAAGAAAGAGACAGCTACTGAAATGGTGAAGCTGCTCGAAGAGCTAGAGACATTGGTAATGTAGCACAGTTGATTCTCTGCCAACCTGTTTGCAGAGCAATGAAGAGTCTGAAGAAGGTAGAGTTTGGAGGGAAACAGAAACATCTAGAGTCATGCATTGATCTTGTCTCCAAGTTAGTATCTGTACCACAGACATAAAAATCTCTTTCAGCAAAGCATTGTGGCAACATGCAATAAAAACATGTTGAAGAAATTGGGGCTGGAGTGATAGCACAGTGGGGAGGGCATTTGCCTTGCACACGGCCGGCCCAGGTTCAATCCCCCGGCATCCCATATGGTCCCCCAGCACTGCCAGGAGTAATTACTGAGTGAAGAGCCAGGAATAACTCTGAGTGTAGCTGGTATGACCCAAAAAAAGCCAAAAAAAAAACTATCAATACCCAGAATGAATTAAAAAAAGAAATCAATATACACTCAAAAGCAGAATCCAATCACAGCAAACCTAAATGAAAGGTCAGGTGTAAGGGATGGAGAAGAGACTGGTGGTGGCTAGACAGTGCAGTACCTTCTGAAGTGTAAAGCAATATGATACTGTTATGGCCCATGATACTGCAATACAAAATTTAAGGGAAGAAAAATACTGGAAAACATAGCAGTCATTTGGGGATTACAGTTTCCCCTGCTGAGTCAGAAATACTCAAGGTCAAGTTGTAGAGGAGATGGGTCAGTCACTCAGGTTACTTTATTAAAGAAATAGACACATATCCGTTTGTATTAAAATTTGGAATTTTCCTTGAAATAAGCACAAAGGGGTACTTTTTTCTATTGGGGCAGCATGATTTGTTTAAGAAAATTAACCCCCTGTGTTAAGAAAAGTCCCCTAGAACATTCAGATTGATGCCACACACCTAGTTTGGAGCTATTGGTGTTAGTGGGCAGTGTTGCATCCATGAGTAGCTTTCACTGATGGGGCTTAAGCTCTGTCTTTTATCACCATCAGGAGCTGTGGTTTGTATGTCTCTCCTGCTTTCCATGCACATACTCTTTTGAAAGTGCATTGAGTGAAATTTTGTTCAGTATTATACTTTTCATTGATACAAAACCAAAATTTTACGTACTATGAAGAATAGTGAGGCTGAGCACAGGTAAGTTCAGGATCCTGTGACTGCTCCTGGGAACAGGTGGTCTGGAGTGGGGTTCAGGGGTGCCAGGGTTCCAGCCTTAGGGGTTTTAGGACCAGCACTGAGGCATTAGGGGGCTGAGAGATCTGATGAGAGGGAGCAGTAACAATGCACCATTTAACAGTGAAGTCATCAAGGAAAGTAGCTGTGAGCAAATACATAGATTTAGGGTGGCTGGTCAAAAACCTCTTCAAAAGGATGATAAAAATGAAGTAGCTTTTTTTTTTTTTTTTTTGCTTTTCCCCCCCAGAAAAAAAAAAGGACAAGATTTCAGGCAGTTCGCAAACTCTTTGCAGCCCAATTGTGGATTTGTTAAGGGTCCATGCACCCCCAGTTTAGAGTCCCTGGTGTAACATGTATCATCTCAACATTTGTGTAAGAGATTTTCCTTCCAGATGCTCTGGGACCACAATAGTGATGAAAACAGCCAAATTCCACATATTCGGTTGCAAAAAACAGAATGTAAATAATGGTGCCTTAAGAAGAAATTAGGAAAGCAACAACGAATAATAACTTAAGAAAGATAAAAAGCAAAAGACTATAACCAAGTCTTATTCCAAGTATGAGAACACACCACTTTCCACAAAACCTCCTTCATGGCACACGAGGAAGAAGAGAATATTCTCTAGCCAGAAAGGGCAGGAAAACAAAACAAACTCAAACCCACAAAAACAAAAAAGCACAAACCAAAATGTGAAAAGACAAACAAGGGTGGAACGTCAGCTGTGTGTTACATGTGGCTGGACCTGGACGACATTGTGCTCAGTGAGAGGTGTCAGTCCCCAAAGAACAAATACCGCTTTGCTCCACTCACAGGAGGGGGCAGTGGACAGAGTCATGGGCACAGGGAGTATCATAGTGGTGCCCCACGCGTGTACCGAGAGAACAGGGATATTGGTGAACGGGAACAAATTTTCAGGTTTCGCTTTTGCTTTTATTTTTGTTTTTGGGTCACACCCGCGATGCTCTAGGGTTACTCCTGGCTCTCCACTCAGAAATGTACTCCTGGCGGTGCTTGGAGGACTATCTGAGACACCAAGAATCCAACCTGTGTTGAGGCCATGCAAGGCAGAAGCGCTCCCTGCTGTACTGTCGCCCGGGCGCCTGCAAAGTTTCAGGGCTGTAAGATGAAAGAGTTCTGGAGACAGATGGTGGTGAGGGCATGAGTAAGCGAATGCCTTAGTGCCTATGAACTGTTTATTTAAAAATGGGCAATATATATAATAAAATTCTGTTTTGTCTTAAATATTGTTTAGGTATTAAGTCTCTCAAATGGACAAATAATCCGATATATTCATCAAAAATAGCAAAACTAAAATTTCAACTAAAAATATTGGAAAGATGGTAAATTTTACATACTTTAAATGCATTAAATTATATTAATATTACATTAAACCAGTAAATATAATTTTATGTGATTTATATTGTATAGAATTATTTATATATGTCTTTCATGATTAAAATAGCAAGAGTTAACAACAGTAGAGTGTGAAGAATCTGCCTTGTAGCTTTTTGACAGGAAGGGCGAGATCCATTATTAGCTCTTGTGGGCTATTACTTGATGCAAACAAACCCACTTTTGGGATGAGGATGGTTCAGTTAGGGACTCAGGACTGTCCACTGCAGAGTTTGGGCTTCTTGTGCTAGACAGCGCACTCTCTCTCTCTCTCTCTCTCTCTCTCTCTCTCTCTCTACATACACACACCGTGTGAATATAATTACATTATTTCTGGAAAACACAATACCTATGACACCTTTGATTTTCTAGAGCTCTATACCTAATTTCTGAAATAAACCGTTTTCATATATGATTTACATGCAGGAACTCTTCATTTTATAGGACCTATCTTTTTTTATAACATCAAGTAAATAGTGTTGCTAAGCAACAATGTCCACCAAAAAAAAAATCCAATAACTACATAGTAGATTCCATTGTATTATTTGTGTTCTGTGTCAGTTGATGATTCCTCTGTAATAATTCTGACCTTTTGTTCTTGAGACCTTTACCTAAAGGTAATTAGAGCTTAGTTGTGGTATACTTGGTTTAAATAGAAGCAAAAGACTGGAAACATAACTTTCTGTGAGAAAACAGTGAATTTCCTTAAACATTATCCAAGAAATTCATAGTGTATTTATTGATCCTTTTTTGTGCATTCATACATTTATCTACTTATCTATATATCATCTCTCTATGATTCAAATGACCTTGCAGATAGCTGATTTTCTCTTACAAGTGTGGAAAAAAGGAAATACAATCTCTACAGGTAAGTTTCAGGGGTTGCAATTACCTCTTTTGATTCAGTGGAGATGAGGCATCACTTATTTTTTTTTTATCTCTGAGAAGAATAAGGCAGGTGGAAACTGTTGCAAGATGCAGCTTAAGAAACTTTGGTTAGAGAACAGGATGAACCATACATCCCAATTCTCCAAGATGAAGTTATCAAAATAAAACTGAATGGTATTGTCCAGAGAAGATAGCTTGGCTCTCAGGGCAATAATATGGATGTGCCATCAACCTTTCTGGAAAACAATATGGACATTCCTCCAAAGACTTTCTGTGAAAGTGAGAAATTGAACTCCCATTCGACCCAGCCATACCACTCCTGGGAATCTACTCTGGGAAGCCAAAAATACGCAGCGGAAACACCATCCCTACTTTTATGTTCATAGCAGCATTATTCACATTAGCCAGAATCTGGAAACAACCAGAGTGCCCTAGAATCAATGACTGAATAAAAAGGCTTTGGTACATCTACACAATGGAATACCATGCATCTACACAATGGAATACTATGCAGCTGTTAGGAAAAATGAAGTTACAAAATTTGCCTATAAATGGATGAACATGGAGAATATTATGTTGAGTGAAATTAGCCAGAAGGAGAGAGACAGATACAGAATGACTGCATTTATTTGCATGACATATAAAAATATATATATATATATATATGTACATATTATGATACCAATATCCTAGGTCAAGTGAAACATGACCTTGTGTCAGGAGGTCTTGTCAAAGGTGGAAATTGTCGCAGGTGTGTGGGAGTCGGAGGCTGGGTAAGACAGAGGGTGGAGCAGTGTGCTAGCAATTGTCGAGGGTACTGGTGCCGGCCTGGAACTGAGCATTAAATGCAGGCAGGGGGATGCACATTGCAACCCTTTGTTGTATGTTCTGTGGTCCATGGTCTGGAGGGGAAGGAAAAGAGAGGGAGAGAGAAAAGGAGAGAAATGGGGAGCCTGCCATGGAGGTGGGCTGGGGGGAGGTTGGGAGGGAGCCGGGACGTTGGTGGTGGGAGATGGGCACTGGTGGAGGGATGGGTGCTGGGGCACTGTGTGACCAGAACCCAAGTATGAACTTTTTTTGGTTGTATATCTTTGTAATTGTATATCTCACGGTGGTGTAGTAAAGCACTTTTAAAAAAAAGCACATAAAAATAATATGGATATAATGGAATCATTCTCTCTCTTCCTATTTGATTTACATCAACGTATACACATGTGTGAGTTAGAGGGAGCCATTCCACTCAAGCTGGTAGTCAGGCTACCATTCAACCAAGAGCCCCATGGGAAGATGCGATGCAACTGGAGGATTTTGCTATTTTGCTATGAGTCTTTCTCACATGCTCTCAGTGTTTTTCTCCCTGCTGAATGTGGATTGCAGCAGTTTTCCCCCCTTTTTCAGTTACATCCAGCCATGCTCAGGGGTTCCTCCTGGCTCTGCACTCAGGATCACTCCTGGCAGTGCTCAGGGGACCATATGCGATGCTGGGATTGAACCCAGGTTGGCCTCATGCCAGGAAAATGCCCTACCTGCTGTATTTTAGCAGTTTCTATTCCCATGCAGCATGAGTTCCACAGGCAGGTCATTATCTTCCCCCTAATGCTTAGTGGCCAATTTCCTATCCAGCAGAACAGTTGGCTGTGCTGAGTTTCTGAGAGAAGGATGTCCATCTTCAGTTTGGTTCACAATTTGACCTTGCTCAGTCTAACAAGGGTCATGAAGTTTCATGAAAAAAATTCACCAGGCACTAAAACAATAGTTAAAGAGATAAGTCTATTATACGACTTCTATGACAACTGAAATGGCATTTGGTATATGTCTGGAGAACTTGGCTATGAATTATAGCATGAGTTCTAATTCAGGGCCAATGAGGAATAGACTCCTGATGAGAAAGAATTTGTAATAGTAACTTAATACCCCCACATATTTTTCACCACTGCACTGACCATAATTAGATGGGAGTTAGAATAGGTAAGGGCCTGAACTTTGGGGGTTGGAATTCAGATAGAAAAAACTGCTTCTATCAACATGTTAACTTTATTAAGCCTCAGTTTCTTCAAAGGTAACAATGTTTCTTACCTAATGGGGTAATTCTGTGGATAAAGTGAGATAATCCACCTGAAGCACTCAGCACCTGCATTGAACAAGTAATGCAATAGATGTTTACCCTGATTATGCAGGAAGCAAAAGCAATCCAGTCATTGGCCAAACGCCACTCGTTCGTGGGAAGAACAAAAGACTGGCTCTATGCATCAGATCAAAAGCAACAAAAAGTCTTGAAATACTTGTGTTTTATTCTTTTGTGGGCTATGCTTTATCCATCTGATTTCTGAATTATTTCACTTTACTTACTATACATGCCATTATTCTCCCAATGTATTAGTTGAGTGTTTGCTGAGCACTAGCTGCAGAGGCTTGGCAAACACTGTGTGTGGGATGAGGGGCAGAATATAGTTGTCACAAGCCAACCTAGACAGTGGAGTGATAGGGGGGCACCTGGAAGGACCTACAGAAAGTCATGGCTGGTCAAAAAGGGCATCAATATAGGAAAACAGCAGAGACATCGGGCAACCACAGGACTAAGGTTGCTAAGGGGGAATTGCAAGTGTGAAGAGACAGGACGAAGGGGTTGAGTCTAGAGCCCCCCAGTGCTCCACAGGCACCCCTGGCCTCCATCCTGAATGGCTCAGTGAACCGACATTTGTATTTGCCATCTATCACTTTTTGTGGAAGGCAGGTTGGAGTGGACACCAGAGGCAAGTTTCCTGGCCCAAGGCTCCTGCAGCCACAGAATGGAGGAGTGGGAAGAGTCAGAGGGAGCAGGAAGTTCTCTGGGGATGGAGTAAGGAGGCCTAGAAAGGAGCAGAAGTTGATCTCGACAAGAAAGGTGATTTCTAGAAGTCTGAGAAAGTCTGAGAAAGTAGTAGCGTGAACTCTAGCCATCTAGTTTTGGCAGTGGAATGGATGGTAGTGCAATCAGTGTGCACACCTTAGTTCATCCATCCATCCATTCATTCATTATTTATTGCCATACTCGAGATGCTCAGGGCTTACTCCTTGACTTTGCTCTCAGGGATCACTCCTGGCAGGGCTTTGGGGACCATATGTAGTGCTGGGGACTGAATCTGAGTCAGTGGTGTGCAAGGTTAATGTCCTACCTTCTGTATAATCACTCTGGCCTGGAGACACCTTAGATTATTCTTCTTATTTTATGGTTAGGAATCAAACCCAGGTCTCCTGTATGCGAGGCAAGTGCTCTACCAGTGAGTCATATCTGTGGCCCCAGCTGAGCAACTGAGGAATTTTTAGAAAGAAAAGGAAGAGCATGTTTAAAGGGTAGAAGTAGACTTGCCCTCTCTGTCAGGGAAAAAATTATATTTAAAATATAAATATATATAAAATAATACACACAGAGAAATTTCAGTCCAGGAAGATGCTTCTTCAAAATGCTTTTCTTTCTCTACATTTGGAATTTGGCGATGAGAGAAGTTATTTGAAATAACACAATCTGGGGCCAGAGCGATGGCACAGCATATGGGGCATTTGTCTTGTACATAGTTGACCCAGGTTTGATCCCTGGCATCCCATATAGTCCCCGAGCACCGCCAGGAGTGATTCCTGAGTGCAGATCCAGAAGTAACTCCTGAGCATTGCTGGGTGTGACCCCCCCCACCAAAAAAAAAAAAAAAAAAAAGAAAAACACAATCCACAAAAAGCATTCCTAAACAGAAAGTCACACAGTCAAATGTTCTCAGCTTAGACCAAGCAACTCTGAGTCCAAACGAACTTTATGAGGAAGATAGAAAAATGGAAAACACTGTAGAATCATACTAATGAAAATATTTTAAATTTTAACTCAAGAATATTTTTGTGTTGGGGCCTGGAGCGATAGTCCAGCGGGCAGGGCGTTTGCCTTGCACGCGGTCGGCTCATGCTGGCCCGGGTTCGATCTCCGGCATCCCATATGGTCCCCAAGCACCGCCAGGAGTAATTCCTGAGTGCAGAGCCAGGAGAAACCCCCTGAGCATTGCCGGGTGTGACCCAAAAAAGCAAAAGCAAAAAAAAAAATATTTTTGTGTTTTCCCTGGCACTTAGTTTCTTGTGCTATGAATACCCTACAAACTCATCCAGGTAGTCAGTAGTCAGGTGGAGGGGGTGTACCAAAACTAGTGTGGGGATAGATTCCCAGGATCAGTTAATCTGTGGATCCAGTTCCTTGTGCCTTCTTGTATTATGGGTTAGTAGCATAAAGGACCTACATATTTAAAAAACAATTTTATTTCATCTAGATTATCTGATTTTGGGAGGGTGTGTGTGAGTGTTCACTACTAAGTGAACACCCATGTTTAGTTTCTACCCTAAATCCTGTTCAATGAGAAACTGAAAGTGAGGAGAAGACACCTGCCTTGCCCTTTGCTGGAAATGGGTCTATCCTCCATACAAAGGACTTCTTAGAGCTGTTATTTGACAAAGTGCCCTGGGAGAGGGCTGATGTCAGCCCGGAGAAGACTGTGGGAGGTTGTCCCTCGGCCGACTTCCTCTCCTCCTCTCCCTGCCAGAGCTCCTTCGTCCAAACCTGTAATCCCTGCCCAGGCAATTCCAGCTCTGGGTGTTTCTTAAGCAAATAGAGGAAACCATGGTGGCATTAGGGGTTGCCACCTTTTATAAATTGTATTCCAAGGCAACCGCTCATGATTTTTTTCTCATGAGTCAGTATCACCTCCTCATCGGTGTCTTTGATTTTTCCCTCCTTCAGCTTCTTAGAACACATACATATGCATAGTTGTGTCTCTAACATGCTGTCTTGTTGTCTAATGTCTTGGTGAAGTGGAACACTTTCTTGTTCAGTAGGATCACATTTAGCAATATTTTGCCAGGCTTATGTTTTATTGCCAAAGTAGATGGGAAGATTTTGGAAGACTGGAATTTGGCTGCTTTCTGTATAAGCATCTTTCCCATTTTCTTCTCCTCACTCCCCAATCTGAGTCCAGGAGGCAAGTGTTCGAAAGATGCTTTTTAGACTGTGAAGCAGCACTGACAGTAAGGGCATCTCCAAGTGAAAACAGGGAGATTCTTGTACCACTGTGTTGAACATCAGGTTTTGACCCCAAATGTCTTTTTTAAATACATAGAAAAGATTAAAAAAAAGAGCTCCCCCCCCCCCCCAGGTGGTAGGGTTTAGGGGCTCAGGGGTTACTCCGAGGCTCTGTGCTCAGGAATCACTCCCTAGAAGCGCCAGCAATTGAACTGGCCTTGCCTGAGTGCAAACAAGTTCATTATACTTGCACTGTTTTTCTGACCCCCAGTAACTCTTGTTAGTATTTTTGTGTGACAGGTACTGTTCCAGCACTTCGCATGCACTGTTGGATTTGATTCAGACACTAGCCCTTGTGTCTATCATCATTTTACAAAGGAGAAATGGAGGCACAGAAAGAAAAGTTGACCAAGATAAGAATCAGATTTCAAATTCAGGTGATTTGACTCCAGAATACACACTATTGCTTTTATACACTATTGCTTTTAGACTCGGTGCTTTATATGCTCCATTGAAATTTGTTTTTAAGTTCAAGGTCCTATGCATTCTTCCTGAAGGCGTATTGCTTTCTTTTTTTATTGTACGCTTAATTTACAACCATCAGGAATAGATTTTTTGTGTCTGGTATGAGGCCAAAATGTCCCCCCCTTTTGATCTCCAATTGACAGCACACGATTTATGTTCTATCGAAAAACACATTCTTTGCCCTAGTCTGAGAGTGTCACCTTCTGTCATAAGTCAAGAGCCCTTATTGATGGGAGTCAAGTTTTAGGTTATTTTGTTTTTAGTGCTCTATTTATCTTTGTGCTAAAATGACATTGCCATAATAACTAGAATATTTCTTGATATCTGGAAGTATAAGTCTTCCAATTTTCTCCCTTCATTTAAAAAGATTAACAAACTATGCTTGACCCTTTGTATTTTCACAAAATCTTGAGTGTAATTTTGATTAATATTTAATCTACAGATCAGTTGGTGAAGAATTGAACTCTGTTGGGTGTCTGCATCTGTGGTACACTCCTGTTTATCTAGGTCTTTTTGTTTGTTTGTTTTTGGGTCACACCTGGCGATGCTCAGGGGTTCTGCACTCAGGAATTACTTCTGGCTGTTCTAGGGAGACCACATGGGATGCCAGTAAAGAACCCAGGTTGGCTGTGTGCGAGGTAAATGCCATGTGCGAGGAATGCGCTGTACTATAGCTCCAGCCCGGCTGCAAGGTAAATGCCCTCCCTGCTGTGGATGTCACTCCAGCCCCTCTAGATTGTGTTTTTTTAACTCTCACAAAAACTTTATATAGTTTTCTGCATAAAGGTCCATATTTTATCAGAAGTTTTTAGGCATTTTATTTTATTAATTACAAGTGCAATTATCTAAACATTTGTTTTCACATTTTTTGCAGCATAAATACGGCTACAACAATTTGAAAATAAATGCAGTTTTTGTCTGTATATGGATTTTGTCTGTGGATCTTAATAGGTACTTTTGCTTTTTACTTATTAATTTTAATTGTGGAATGCCTTAGATTTCCTAATTACACAATCATGTCATCTACAAATAATGACAGCTTTATTTTGATTACTTTCTAAAACTTTTGCTTCCTCCATTTAGAGAAATTTCAGACTAATGTTTATTAGAAGATATGACAATGTTCTTATATTATTGGAGAGAAATAAGCGCTCTTGAGAAAAAATCTTTTACTTTGCTATTATTTTATCTGCTATAGTTTTTAATTTTGATTTTTGTTGCTTTTATATTTTTTGGCTTTTATTATGGTTTCATTAGCTGTTGATTACTTTATTTGCTTTTGGAGGGCTTTTGTCCATACTCAGTGGTGCTTGGAGACCATGGAGTGCCAGAGAGTTCTGGTTAGCCACATGAGAAATGAGCACCTTAGCCCTGTGCTGTCTCTCCAATTCATTAAAAAGAAAGAAAGAAAACTTAGTCAATATTTGAAAAAGACTTAGTTGAAGTAGTTTCCTTTAATTTCTAGTAGGCTAAACCTTAAACAAAGAAAATTACAATGATCTCACTGAGGTAGAGCGACCCCCTGATCACTTTGCTAGACACAAGTCTGGGCTTCAGCAATGTTATCGGGTGCATGAAATTTATGTGTGGGTCAGGACGATGAAGGTTGTGGACAACGACACAGCATCTGTCTGAGCCCATTAGCATGTGCTGCCCTCACTGGAGAAAGTCCAGATGGCTGCTGGCTCTTGGGTCTGAGCGAGTGGGTTGGCTTGATCAGTGTGAGCCTCCAGATGCACTCTGAGCACCAGGAGGACCCCTAAGCCCCTTGCTAGGCCCTGACCCATCACCTCCTATCCCACCTAGTTAACTGGGGTGCATCTCATTATCTTTTTCAAACTTTATTGAGGTACACAGTTTACAATAGTGTTAACGTTTGTGCTTTTGACATTCAAAGTTATTGTACCACCACTAATGTACTCCAAACTTCCCACTTCTGATCCTAGGTCCTTTCTGGTGCCCTCTGTCCCTGCCTCTTCCTTCCAACCCCTGACCTCATAGTTCTGCTATCAGTGTCCAGGAGTTTCTTTCCATTGGACACTGTCCATTCTCTTCCTTTGTTTCTCTATATACCTCCTATGAATGAGATCACCTGGCATTTGGCCTTCTTCCTCTGACTTGTTTTGCTTAATATGACGTCTTCTAGCACCATCGTATTACAGCAAAGGCAAGATTTCTTATAGAACTCCCTTTGTGTCTATGCTGCAATTCTTTTTATCTACTCATCTGTCACTGAGTTTGGGTTGTTTCCAGTGCATGCAGATTCGGTGTATATAACTTCTTAAAGCTCTTGTATTTTGGGGGTAAATGCCTTGGGGTAGAACTTCTGGATCATATCTGTATCACTGCATCACTGTCTTTCCGTTCATCATCGATTTGCTCGAGCGGGCACCAGTAACATCTCCATATGTCCTGTCTCATGCTAGTAGAGCCCAAGGGCATCTGCTCGCTCCAGAAACATAAAGAGCCTCAAACCATTCCATCAGGCCATGGGAATGAGGTCTATAATTGTTACTGGTATTTGGCATATCAAATACGACACAGATAGCTTGCCAGGCTCTGCCGTGTGAGTGGCATACTCTTGTAGTCACCTATAAATCCAGCATTTATTGATGAACCGCACAAGCTGGGCTGTAATAGGCTCTTCTGCTGGGTGGAGTTCTGACGAGAGGGAAGTCCGATGTGGAAAATGGCAGCCCCTCATGGAGTGGGGGATGTTGCGAGACTCTGCTGGGGTGGCGGGCCAGGGCTAGAACCCGCCATCCCTCCCGGGTGCCTCGTGGAGTGGCTGGGCACAGGGAGAGCCAGTAGCAGCTCTGTCCCATGTCTGTGAGTCTCATTAAATTAAATTGCTTAAAGAAAGCAATTTGAGAGGGCCAGAGCAATAGTCCAGTGGGGAGGGCATTTGCCTTGCAGACCACTGACCCTACTTGATCCCCGGCATCCCATATGGTCCCCTAAGCAACACCAGGAATAGCTCCTGAGTGCAGAGCCAGAAGTAACCCCTGAGCATTGCTGGGTATGACCCCCACAAAAAAAGAAAGTAATTTGGGCCAGAGTACAGATGTGAAGGCACTTGTCTTAGAGCAGTTGACCCCAGTGAGATCCCCCAGCACAAGGTAGGAGTAAGCTGGATCATATAATAGTTTAATTTTAAACTTTTGGAGAAATCTTCATGCTGTTTTCTGGAGAAGGTGAACTAGACAATAGTCCCACCAAAAATGAAATAATGGCTCCTTTCCCACACATCCTTACCTGGTTGCTTCTGGCTTTTTGGGTATAAGTCATTTTCATGGTGCAAAGGAGTATCTTATTCTCCTTGTGACTGGCATTTCTGCGATAATCAGTGATCATGAATACTTGATTTCTGCTTTTGTCTTTTAAATATATTTATTGGCCTCTGTGTGTCTTCTTTGAGGATATGTCTATTTAGCTCTTCTCTACGTTTTTTTTTAGATGGTGTTTTTTGTTGTTGTTGAGGCTTTTATTTTGTTTTTCTTTTTCTTTTTTGGATCACCCCTGTGATACTCAGGGTGACTACTGTCTCTGCACTCAGAAATTACTCCTGGTACTGCTTGGGGGACCATATGGGGTGCCAGGGATTGAACCTGGATCAGATGAATGCAAGGCAAATGCCCTATTAGCTGTATTATAGTTCTGGCCTAGAGTTGTTGAGTTTGTGAGTTCTTTCCTCTAAAATTAAAAAAAAAAACCATGAGATACACAGTTATAAAACTGTTCATGCTTGGGTTTCAGTCATACAATGTTGGGACACCTGTCCCTTCACCAGTGTACATATCCCACCAATTTCCCTCTTGACCCTTCTGCACCACTCTCTCTCTCTCACTCTCTCTAAGTACTTTCTGTATCTTTGATATTACCCCCTTTGTCAGATATATGATATGTAAATATTTCTTCCAGTCAATAAGGTGTCTTGATTTGAACTTGAGTTTCTTTCTCAGTGAAGACACATTTATCTTCACCAGTGTCTTCACTTATTTTCATTTTGTCGATGGAGTCAAATTGTCAGAGCATTTCTGAAGTCATAAAATGTCTGCCTATGCCTTTCTTGATCTTCTTATGGCCTAATATTGAGGTCCTTAATTCATTTTGAATTATTTTTGTGTGTGTGGTGAGATAGGTGTCTAATTTTATTTTTTTTGGCATGTGGTTATCAGGCTTTCCCAGGCCCAGTTACCGAAGAGGACTCCCTAGCTCCACCTCATGCTCCTGGCACCGTTCCACAGATGGTGCAACACTACACAGTTTTCCTTTAGCTGCACATTAACCATGTTGTACAGTTGATACCAACTTTTCATTATAACGCATTTTTAAAATTATGTCTTTTGTTATTTAATTTTAGATGAAGGGGGAGGCCACACCTAGCAGTACTGGGTTTACTCCCTGGCTCTGTGCTTGGGGATAGCTCCTGCAGTTCTTGAGGACCATAGACATTGCTAGGGGTTGACTCCACTCTGCTAGATGCAAGAAAAGTGCCTTCGCTTGAGTACAATTTTTCTGGTCTTTATTCTTCTTTCTTTTTTTAATGTTTTGTTATTTTAATTTAGAGGGACCACACCTGATGATGCTCAGGGCTAACTCCTGACTTGGCACTCAGGAATCACACCTGGAAGGCTTGGAGACCATGGGATGTAGGGGAATGAGCCTGCGTTGGCTGTGTGCAAGGGAAGTACCCTACACACCGTACTATCTCCTGTATCCTCACTGACTTATATTTGATCGTTCTTTTCCCTCTCTCTTTTGCTCAGCATTTGAAGCTAGATATTTAGAATATTTCCTGGGTGGATTTACATGTTTTATCTTCATGATTGTCTTTCTCTACCTGTCCCCTTGCCTTTGTTGATAATCAGGGGTCACATGCTGTGGTGGTGGCTTTAGTGGCAGGGCCACAGGATTGTATTCAGCATGTGGGCTGCTGTTGGGAATTGAACGTATGGCCTCATGACAGCAAGGAAGTGCTCTTTATTCAGCTCTCCCCGTGTCCTCTATAAATGGCTTTTATCTTTAATGAGCCTTTCTTCTTTTTTTCTTTTTTGAAATATTTTATTATACCACCGTGAGATATACAATTACAAGATGTTCATGTTTGAGTTTCAGTCATATGGTGTTCCAGCACCCATCCCTCCACCAGTGCCCATTTCTCACCACCAATGTCCCTGATTCCCTCCCCCCTCCCCTAGCCTCTCTCTCTCTCTCTCTCTCTCTCTCTCTCTCTCTTTTTCTCTCTCTTTCTCTCTCTTCCTTCTCTTACACATTGTGGCTTGCAATACATACATTTAGAGGTTATCATGTGTATTCCTTTGCCTGTATTCAATGTAATGAACCTTTCTTGTCTTAGAGTTTATTTTGCTTAATACTAACAAAGTAAAAATAAATTTTGTTGGTTTTCACATAGTTTCACTTTTTATTTTCAATCTCACTGTAATTGAGGACTCTCATATTAATTAATGCATCTTATAAGTTACAAGGTTGTTTTAATTTTATTCTTGGTTTATTAATAATGATAATAGTTGTCCTTTAATTGGAACTTATCTTGTATTTAATGCAATTACTGAAATACTAAATTTGTATTTACTTACTATTTTCCCTTATGTTTATGAATTTTATGATATATTTCCTTGCTCTTTCTTCTTTTTAGTTGTCATTTTTATTATTTCATTTTCCCTTTTATTAGCTTATTTATTATATAGTCTTTGCATGTTGATACTTTCAGTTGATACTTTAGAGTTGCGCTATCTTCCTTGACTAATAATTTGCAATGATTATGATTTACACGTCATCATTACTTAAATGATGCTTCCTAGATAATGGAGTTTAATTCCTCTTCGCCTCTTGGCTCTTTTTGTTATTGTAGCCTTTTCTTGATTTTTGTTATTATGCATTTCAGTTCTTCATAACTTTCCCAGCCCATACAGCATTTTAAACATTACTTGACAAATCACAAATTAATCCTTTCCAGTACTGAATTTCTATGTTTCTACTGAGTATTTTCTTATGTAATTAATATTTCCTTTCTATTAATATTTCCTTGGGGCCGGAGCAATAGTCCAGCGGGTAGGGTGTTTGCCTTCCACGCGGCCGGCCTGTGCCAGCCCGGGTTCCATCCCCGCATCCCATATGGTCCCCTGAGCACCACCAGGAGTGATTCCTGAGTGCAGAGCCAGGAGAAACCCCTGAGCATTGCCAGGTATAACCCCCCTAAAACAGTAAAAAAAAGAATTTCTATTAATATTTCCTTAAATTGGTCAATGAATTATCTGCTTTTGCCTGGAAATTTTCCATTAATCTTCATTTTTTGAGAATCATGACTTTTATTTCCTTTAAAGACCTCCTTTGCTCTCTTGTGTTTTTGAGTCTCTGAAAGCAGCATGGTTGTCTTTTCCACTTGATTCAGATGGTTTATGCTGATGAAGCAAGGCATTGTGTGTGTGTGTGTTGTCTAACTTAATTTCTAGAATGTTTCAAATTTTGTGACTTTTTTTAATTTTTAATTTCTTTTTACTTTGTGACTTTTTGAACCTAGATTTTTATCTCTTTTTTGTATTACTTTTGTTTCATTTTGTGTTTCCTCCCCATTGGTTTTAAATGTTCACCTTGTCTTCTACACAGCAGAGCCTGGCAAGCTACCCGTGTCGTATTTGATATGTCAAATACCAGTAACAATTATAGACCTCATTCCCATGACCTGATGGAATGGTCTGAGGCTCTTTACGTTCCTGGAGCAAGCAGGTGCCCTTGGGCTCTACTTGCATGAGACAGGACATATGGAGACGTTACTGGGTGCCCGCTCGAGCCAATCGATGATGAACGGGAAGACAGTGATACAGTGACAGTGATACCTTGTCTTCTAATTTCTTTTATTCCTTCTCCTTCCCTATGTTACTGCTGTTGTGGTGACTGGGGCTTCACATGCTTGACTGTGGTGTCTGCATGTGTATTCACCAGGGTTCACACTCTGGTTAGTCGCGCACACACATATTCTGCTGCAGTGGGTTCAGCATGTGGATGCAGGGCTCAGATACCCCACTGCGGTGCAAAACACCACATGCACTGAGCTGTGACAGTGTCAGCAATGTCAGACAACAGAGCTCCTGGGAGCACACACAAGTGGCCGGTGCTTGCAAGGCAGAGTCATTTGGCTGCTGAACCACCCCTTTGTTATCTGTATTTCTGAATATACAAATCAGAGTTGCTTCCATTGTTTTGATGTTTGTCTCTGATAGCTCCAACAACTGAATTACTATGAGAGTAATTTGCACCCAGTGCCTGTTTATTATTTTTCCTCTTACTTATCTTCGTAGCTAGTAATTGATTGGTTAAAAGCCAGACATTTTGTATATGTGTAAGAAATTCTTTAGAAAATTTAACCATTTTTGTTGAGGTACCGGATTTATATTCCTTTGATTAGACTTATCATGCACACGTCATTCCAACATCACACCCCTTATCAGAGTGCCCACTCCCTCCATTAGTGTCCTAGGGGCCCTTCCATCTATGCACCTGCCGGCCCTGCATGTAAGCTCAGTTCCACAGGCAAACTATTCAGTTCCAATGTTTTTAGCCTTTTGTTATTCCCTTACTATGTTTTTTTTTAAATGTCCCACATAGGAAAGAGCATTTAAAAAGTTTATTGTGGAGGTGGTAGCACCTAAGAATTTTTTTTTCTTTTTGGGTCACAGCCGGCAATGCTTAGGGATTACTCCTGGTTCTGCACTCAGGAATTACTCCTGGTGGTGCACAGGGAACCATATGGGATGCTGAGATCGAATCTGGGTCGGCAGCATGCAAGGCAAAGGCCATACCGCTGGACTATCGCCCCGGCCCCACCTAAGAAATTCTTGAAGAAGTTATCCCCCAGAAAGGATACCCATGAACATCTATCATCAGCTGTATTGTTATTGTTCAGGTGCTAAGAATTAACCCCTCGGCCTCACCATTTACCTCATGCTGAGCTGTGTCTCTGGCCTCGGATTCTCTTCGAATCAGCCCTGAGAATGCAGTCCATGCAGGCTACTTCTGCTTGCTCTGGACCTTGTTCCTTATCTATGCTGTGGAACTTTCTGTAAACTCATCTAAAACCTGGAGAATTCTCTTGTCTGTCACTTGCTGGCATGTTCCTAAACTCCAATATATGTTTCTTTAATTTTTAATAGAGTAAAATCCCTTTTTTTGTTTCTGTATAGTTGAAGTTGCAAAAGCACCTCAGTCATCATCAGATATTCAGCCCATTTTGCTGTGTTCTCTCAGGGATCTAGCCATCTAATTGCCTGACAATAATACTTCCTTAATTTTAATTTTTGTCCCCTCCTTATTATGGGACTGCTGAAAAAAGCTGTTGATGTCCTGCTTCTTGGCTATATTTTTAATTTTTTCTGACTCTCCAGGCTTTAAAATTTTTTTTCAATCCCAGCAAGAAACATATACCAAATAGTATGCAAGCATTTGAGATTACCTGGAAGATCTCTCTTCTTTCTAGAATCTTGATTTTTATATTTCGGCAGCTCAAGAAACTCTCAGGATGTCAAATGGCTGTTTCTTTGTACTCTGTTTGGCCTTTCTAGTTGTTTTCTGTTTTGAGTATTAGCTTGATACAGTCTTCAGCATCAGAGCTGGAAAGTTAAATAACTAGAGAAATCATATAATGACAAATAATATAGACTTCTGCTCTTGCTAGAATTCTCCAGAGAAACTGAGCCAGTATAGGTGTAGGATATGTGTTCTGGGAGTGGTTTACAGGATTATTAAGAGAGACCCTCTGTAATCTCTGAGCCTAAAGGCCTGAGAACTAAGACAGTTGAGGACATGAGTCGCGCAGTGTAATTGAGGACCTGAGAAAGGCATGGATGGGGCGAAGCTAGAGGTGTGAGACCTGAGTCTGATGCCTAATAAGCAGCCCTGATGTTGGGGGGTGGTAGAAAGTGAGTGGTCCCCATCTTGGCTCATGAAAAGAAAAAATTCATTTTCCTATGCTTTGATTGTTCTAGATCCTGGATGGATCATGTGATGTCCACCACCACTGGTTAGAGTGAATATCCTTAGTTGACTCAAGTGGCATTCTCTTTTGGAACCACCTTCACAGACAGAGCTCATGTTTTACCAGTTCTCTGGGCATCCCTAAGCTCAGTCAAATTGACACATTTTATTTCTTAAGATTTTAGATATATTAAATTACTCCCTGGAGGCTCTTATAATCATATTTCTATCTAGAATGTATTATGTAATGACCATGTACAAATTTCTAATGTAGTTCTCTCTCTCATTCTCTGTCTCTCTCTCTTTCTTTCTCTGTCTCTCTCTGTAGTATCCACTCTTCATCTGTAATAAAGAAGATATTTTCCTCTATTTCAGATTTTACTCACAACACATTGTTTAAATTTATTAGAGTCATATGGAAGAATGAACATAGTTTTGTCTTTTTCCGTGGAGGACTCCCTTCAAATGGTTGAACAAGGTATGTTAGGTAAAGGAAATTTGAATTATTTTCTGAAACCGGAGGCTGCTGACTAAATCCTACCAATCAAGGGAATTATCAAGAAGCCAATTCAGCACAGTCTGAAGGACCCACATGAGGTAGAGTAATCTTAGTCCATCATGCAGACAGGGGAGCAGGTGTTTCATCCTTTGTAGTTACGCAGTCTTGAGTAAATTGACCTGGTTCTATGAATTTTATTGAAGTTGGTGTAACTTGCCAGGAGTTGCTTTGATGATTACTTAAGCTAAAGTGTGTAAGGCTCATTGGCATGGGCTCACAAAATGAGGGCTGTTTTCATAAGTAGCATGTCATAGATGTTTGTTGTATGTATGAATGAATGAATGTGAATAAGTTAATGATTTAGGGAGAATGACGCCAGGTTTCGATGGGACAAGAGATAGCATCAGGAAATTTGGCATCACTACCGGGGACAAAATAGAGCAGCAAAACAAAGTTACAATGAGGCATGTGCAGTGCCAACGGTGTTTCACAAATTTGCCTAAAGGCAGATAGGTAATTATCAGGGACTAGGGGAGCAACTCACCCTGTTTCTTGGCACTTTGAATTGTGGGGACTTCACAATGCTTTGTGCTGTTACTTTCACCCCTGGGAGAATGTTGAGGAAGGGAATCTTTTTCTCACTTTAAGTACATGTAAATTTGGCTTTCCATGAAGCAAAGTCAGTGACAATAGGATAGCTTATTTGGCCAAGCCTTTCTTCATATGTAAGAAGTAATTATAAAAATAATTGCAAAACAAACGAAACCTAGATCCACAGAAATTCTAAACCCCAGGCTTTCAGAGACTTCCAGAGATCATGGATCTCATTTGGAATCTTGTTTGTTTCTTGGACTACTCCCAGTGGTGCTTGTGCATTACTCCTGGCTCTATGCTTGGGGGTGGAGGGGTGGGGCGAGTCTAAGACATGCTCAGGGATCATGCAGTGTCAAGAATTGAACTTAGGCCTCCTGGACACAATGCTCTTGAGTTATGTCTATATATATATATAAAACTGGGATATATGTATTTTTTATGTTTTATCAGGGATCTCTCCTGATAGGGTCACACACCAGGCAAATGCTCTACTATCACTCTTGACCAAAAATATTGGAATATTAAAAAAAATTATATTGCTTCCCTGCTTTCTTCTCCCCTTTATTGTTGTTACTCATGATGCTTGCATGAGACAGGACATATGGAGATGACTGGTGCCCGCCGAGCAAATCGATGATGAACGGGAAGACAGTGACAGTGACAGTGACTCATGATGCTGAACAATAGGGATGCACGTACCTGGTGCTCACCGGGGTTGCAGGTTGTGGTGCTTAACACTTAGCCATGGCACTCACTGAGATTTGCAGTTCTTTTCATTTTGGTGTTTGTACACGTGCTCGTGGTGGGGGTCACATTCTAAGTTAAGACACATGTGTACTTACTGGGGGCTCCCTGTGTGTCAGGCACATGTGTCCCCTGGTGTCGCAGTGGCCATGGATCAAGAACATCTTTTCCCCCACCAGTTTGCAATGCTTTGCCGGCGACTGCCCTTCTCTGTTGAACAGCAGAGCTGTCAGCATTGTTCTTAGCACACCTGGGACACCAGGAACTTCAGCTAGTGACTCTGTTTGAAGGCGAGCTCTCTCAGTCTCCACACTACTCCTTTAGGCCCGTCAGTGGAATTTCAATAGTTAGCGAGACACCTGCTGCCTCTTTGATTGACATGACATTTCTTTTGCTTTATGTGGTGGGAGCTTTGTCCCTACTAATCTATGCGTACAATATTCTTCCAGGAAGATAATTGAAATTGACTTCTTGATTCTATCCCATTATTCATCTGATATTGACTGGCCCTCTAGGATCCTAAGGAATAATCTGAAGCCTTTTTCTCCTTATTGCATGCTGTTTCCAAGCAGCTGATAGTAGTCCTCCAGAGAGAAGCACCAGATGAAGAATTAGAAGACTCAAATTGTAGTCCAAGTCTTATTATTATCAATGTGACGTTGAATGATGATAATTTTATAGACTAAAACCTGGGGTTTAAAAGCGAAGCCAATTGCCCACAGTCACTAAGTGGTAGCCCTGTGGGCCTGACTTTGAGTTCACGCTCTAATCCGTTATGAGAGAGGGCAGCTGTGCGCTTCTGTGGTTTGTACTGAGTCTGCAGTCAATTAAACTTCACTTTTCTCTCCCATTAATTTTTATCAAGTCACATTTTTCTACATTTGGAACTTGTACGATTCTGCCTGTCTGTCTGTCTCACTAATCTGTCATCTAAACCATTTATTTATTTTCACTTAAACATATAATTGAAAAATGGAAGCTTTGGCTGTCATTTAAGTCTGTCAAAGTGGCTCTTGGTTTCTTATTTTTAATCTGGTAACATCTCCCTTTGAAATGTGAATCATTACAAAATAAGTTTTCAAAGTTGAAAAACATTTTTGCTAATTTAAAAAATGATTTATATCAGGCAAGGCCACCCACTGGTGACTTCAACCACTTGTGGGTTTAACCAAGTATCCTGTCATCTCGATCCTAAAGATGTAACTTGAGCACAGTAACATCCCCACAGACTTAACTTCTTTTCTTAGTGAATATATGTGATGACTTGACACCATAGTCTTAGAGAATCCGTGTTAATTGCATGTGATGTAGCAGTTTTTTCAAGTAGTTCACAAACCTTTCATTTAGTAATTTTATTCTAGATATTGACCAAGGATTGACATCAGGTATTTCTTTTGACCAAATCCTAAGATTTTAGGCTTTCTTGAATTTCACAGCATCTTGCACCTTTGTTGTTGTTTCATATCCCTTAGTCTCCACCCACCCTGCCTGTATGCCAACAGCAGTTGCGTAACTACATCTCAGAGTCTTTGCTACTTTAGGTTATTATCTACTGTCTGGGCTGAAAGGTGTAAGGGGTGGTCTCGGTTGTGGAATATGGTGGAAAGAGGAGTGAACCTTGTGTTGTAGACCTAAATTTTTTGTCTATGTGCAGCATATGCTAGTGGTGGGGCACCGGGGGAGTCACTTTTAGTTCACATTGCTCCTGTTTTTTCTTCTGTAAATGCGGGTAAGATAGCACAGACTTGAAAAAACTAAATGAATTTAGAGCTGAGAGACTGTTATAGCATAAGTATAAAAGAAGAAAAAAAAAGCTGACTATTGGAAAGATCATACAGGAAGTAAGGCACTTAATATCCTGGCTTCACCAAGAACCACATCTGGTCACCTGAGGACCACCTGGGCATTGCTCGTGAGCACAGAGCTGGGAATAGCACCTGAGTGACTTGGGTGTGACCCCAAACCTTGCCCCAGCTCCCAGTTTGGCTTTCATAAATGTCTACTTATCTTTTATTTCAATTTACTAGTTACATCTTAAGATGTCTTTTATAATTTGAGGACAATTCCTTTTTGTTTTGGGGGATTATACCCAGCAGTGCTCAGGACTTACTCCCTGACTGCTCAGAGAGGACTCCTGGGACTCAAAGGCCCACATATGGTGCAGCGGATAAAATCTGGGTCAGCCATGTGCAAGGGAAGCATGTTCCCCCACTGTAGCCATGAGGACTACATGTTCCCTCATCTGTAGCCATGAGGACAATTTATTTTGCTAGAGAAGAGAAAGGGAAACAAGAACTCTTAGGGGATGAAAATAGTGTAGAGTATGAGACTGGGTGCAACATGGGACCTCACATTTTATGAGGCTGTTTTGTTCAGTAATTGTGTGAATTTTGAGCAAGTCTTGGAATCTCTCTGGGTTTATTTCTGTTTGTTAAAGGAAGGGGAATGACTGGGTGATTTCTGAGTTTAGTCCTTATTTCCAAAACTTACATCCCCTTTTACTGATTCTTAAACTATATAACTTTACTATAAAAAGGATCTATCTGTGTAGCTAAGTTCTCTAAACTTGTGGGTAAGCCTAGGGGGGAAAATGCCCTTTTTACATGTAATGCTTCTGGCCAAAAGCTCTGTCATCGGAGGCTTGCCATAGACTATTAGTTCCAATGAGCCTAAATTAGAATGACAAACTTGCTGTCCTAGGTCTATATATTATTCATGTCTTTGTATTATCCAGAATTTGATTCTATTACTTGCCTAATGATTGAGAATTGATGGCATAATAATACTATGTCAACATGTAGATATATTATGGAAATAATGGAAATAATTATGTAGTACTTTCCGAATGAAAGCGTTTTGTGATAAATGAGAATGGATTTCAGATGTAAAATTCAGCAATTACTCTTTGCCCTAGAATGATGAAAGAAGCCATTGGATCTACACAGGAAATAGCTATTTATCAGTTGTGATTAAGTTTGGGGGGACAAATCACATTCTTTCTCTTTAAAATACTACTAATAAGAATTTTTAAATTGTATCTGTTTTCTGCTCTGAGGGCATTAAACAAAATTTGAAGGTACTTAAATTAAATTTTAGATCTACTGGTAATTAAATATATGTGTGTGAATATATATGTGTGTGAATATATATGTGTGTGGATATACATGTGTGTGAATATATATGTGTGTGAATATATATATGTGTGAGAATATATATGTGTGTGAATATATATATATATTTTTTTTTTATATGTCTCCTATGTCTCTTTGGTGTTTTTGCTCTTTGGGTCACACCTGGCAATGCTCAGGGGTTGCTCCTGGCTCTGCACTCAGGAATTACTCCTGGCAGTGCTCAGGGAACCATATGGGATGCCGGGTATTGAACCTGGGTTGGCCGTGTGCAAGGCAAACGCCCTACCCACTGGACTATCGCTCTGGCCCATCCTATGTCTCTTTTCAGGAAATATTTTTACCAGATGAACTGTTCCATCATTTTATTATGTATGTATTAATTTGAGGAGATATTCGAACACTTATTGTGTGTTACAGGACACAAGGGTTCAGAAAAGGAATGTGGGGGTTATTCCTGCTTTTAGAAGTTTTAGAAATCTTCTATTAGGGGAGATCTATGAAGGTGAAGAGAAGACAGAGGAGTCAGTTAGTGAGTAGGATCTGGATCTTGGACCTTTCTGGAGAGTTCTCTTCTGTCCTAAACCTCAACTTTACCACCAAAAAATTCTGTATCTCACATCTTGAAAGCAAGTAACAAGCCTTTAAAGACTTGTCATATCTCAGGATTGCTCCATTTGCCCCTGAGGGAGCATGTGCAGAT
>JAJIBD010016499.1:0-22554 GCA_021461705.1 Cryptotis parvus | reverse complement strand
CCACAAGTAACTAAGGGATACCAGAGAAGCCTCAAGGTCCTGTAAGCAGGTAAGACCAAAAACTAGAGGAATTTAAAAGCTAATTATCATGGGACTCATACATTCTCACAAATTGATGGAGTTTGTGGAAACTAAGAATACACTTGAATGTGAGCTTGTTTAAGTTTTGTATATGGGATTTCAAAACAGGGGTCTAGAAACAGTTAATTCATTATGCAAGTCAAGCATATGTTACATAAGCTAAAAGCTATTATCTTTTGGCTGGGAATTAGCTCAAGAGGCTAAAGGGCATGGTTTGCATGTGGGAGTTCCTGGTCTGAACCCTGACACCATAGGGCACACTAACTGCAGTGAGGATCAACCCCTGAAAAACATTCTGAGAGTAGCTCCTAAACAGTCAGCTTTGGCCCTAAAATAATTAAACTGAAAATAAATTATTATCTCTTATAGAATGCAAACAAAAAGCTGGCTATTTCCCTCAGGATTTACTTGAATCTATCTTTAGTAATTGGGTATAAATGTATGACTATTTATAGCATTTTTGATAAAACCCCCATACTCTCAAAAATTGAGACTACTATGTAAAGAATGTCTGTGGTTTCATTAATGACATGAGATCAGAGCTGAATTTTTTAAAATCAAGATGTGGGGTTTGGTTTTAATATAATATGAATAAGGAAATCACAGATTGGAGTCAGTGCTCCAGAGTTCTTAGTTCTATTTTCCAATGCTAGAACCTAATAAATATATTGACTAGTTATGATTTAAAGCAGTGTTGTGAAATTATTTTTCTGACCAAGAAAAAAGTGAATAAACATTACACACTCAAGAAAATACTCAGAGACATATTCTGATTTCAGTTATGGACAATGAAATATATAAAATAGTCTGTCAGTGATGGGCTATTTCTGCTGTTATCTTTCTCTTTTTGAGCACTGAAGAAAGGGTAAGGATATAAAAACTAAATTAGATAGCATAATTGTAAGATTAAATAGACTATGTAAGGTAAAATATTCATAAATTTGTATTTTAACTATGTCCATCAACCAATTAGCTGTCACTATCACAATCACTATCTTCCCGTTAATCATCTATTTGCTAGAGCGGGCACCAGTAATATCTCCATATGTCCTGTCTCATGGGAGTAGAACCCAAAGGCATCTGCTTGCTCCAGGAACATAAAGAGCCTCAACCAATTATATTAGGTCACGAAAATGACCTAATATAAATGTTACTGGTATTTGGCATATCTAATACTACACGAGCAGCATGCCAGGCTTGCCGTGGGGGGTGGCATAATGTTGTAGTCACCTCTAAATAAAGCATTCACATGATCATTTAATCTTTGATAAAGGTGCAATGAGTCTAAAATGGAGTAAGGAAAGCCTCTTCAACAAGTGGTGTTGGGAAAACTGGGCAGCAACATGTAAAAAAATGAATTTGGACCTGTGTCTAACACCATGCACAAAAATCAGATCAAAATGGAATAAAGATCTCAATATCAGACTTGAAACCATAAAGTACATTGAAGAAAATATAGGAAAAACCCTCCACGACATTGAAGCTAAAGGCATCTTCAAAGGTGAAACATCACTAACAAAGCAACTAGAAGAAAACATAAACATATGGGACTACATGAAACTAAAAAGCTTCTGCACCTCAAAAGAAACAGTGACTAAGATACAAAATCAGTCCACAGAATGGGAAAGAATATTCACCCAATACCCATCTGATAAGGGGTTAATATCCAGGATATATCAGGCACTGGTAGAACTTTACAAGAAGAAAAACAAACAACCCCATCAAAAAATGTGGAGAAGAAATGAACAGAAACTTCAGCAAGGAAGAAATTCGAATGGCCAAAAAACATATGAAAAAATGCTCATCATCACTAATCATCAGAGAGATGCAAATCAAAACAACAATGAGATACCACTTTACACCACAGAGACTGGCACATATTCAAAAGAGCAAGAACAACAAGTGCTGGCGTGGATGTGGGGAAAAGGGGACACTCATCCATTGTTGGTGGGAATGCCGGCTGGTACAGCCTTTCTGGAAAAACAATATGGACTTTCCTCCAAAGACTAGAAATTGAACTCCCATTTGACCCAGCCATACCACTCCTGGGAATCTACTCTGGGAAACCAAAAATACGCAGCAGAAACACCATCCCTACTTTTATGTTCATAGCAGCATTATTCACAATAGCCAGAATCTGGAAGCAACCAGAGTGCCCGAAAATCGATGACTGGATAAAGAAGCTTTGGTACATCTACACAATGGAATACTATGCAGCTGTTAGGAAAAAATGAAGTTATAAAATTTGCCTATAAATGGATGGACATGGAGAAGATTATGTTGAGCGAAATTAGCCAGAAGGAGAGAGACAGATACAGAATGACTGCATTTATTTGCATGGCATAAATATATATGTACATATTATGATACCAATATCCAAGGTCAAGTGAAGCATATCGGAGGTCTTGTCAAAGGTGGAAATTATCACAAACGTGTGGGGAGTCAGAGTTTAGGTAAGACAGAAAATGGAACAGGGTGCTAATAATAGTCGAGGGTACTAATGCCAACCTAGAACTGAGCATTAAATAGAGGCAAAAGGATTCACATGACAACCTTTTAATGTATGTTCTGTAATCCATAGTCTGGAAGGGAAGGAAAAGAGAAAGAGAGAGAAAGGCAAAGAAATAAAGAACCTGCCATGGAGCAGGGCTGGGGAAGGGGGAGGGAACCGGGATGTTGTTGGTGGGAGATGGGCACTGGTGGAGGGACGGGTGCTGAAACACTGTATGACCAAAACCCAAACATGAACTTTTTTAATTGTATATCTTTTTATTTGTATGGAGATGGGCACTGGTAGAGGGACGAGTGCTGAAACACTGTATGACCAAAACCCAAACATGAACTTTTTAATTGTATATCTTTTTATTTGTATGGAGATGGGCACTGGTGGAGGGACGGGTGCTGAAACACTGTATGACCAAAACCCAAACATGAACTTTTTAATTGTATATCTTTTTTATTTGTATATCTCACGGTGGTATAATAAATTACTTAAAAAAATAAATAAATAAAGCATTCAATTAGCTGTAAACAACTATTATATTGTGATGTGGAAATTCAGAAATACTAACAAAAAATCTTATGTCCCTGCCCTCTAATTTTTTACAGGGGAATGACATCATGCAAGCCTGATATTTCTTAGTACTTTCTCCGAAAAAATTCTCATAAGTTAATATAGAGTTCAATTTTATCGAACCATTATGGAATTATTAACATCTATCAATAGTGATTTTAATTTTTCTTACAATATTTAAATTGCATTTAAAATTACATTTCCTTCATCAACATGCAGAAAATAAAATTTCTCAGTATTACCAGTAGGTTTTATATATTTGCATGTTTCTGTTTCCAAAATTTGTAGTTCAGGATTACTTTGTGGTTAATTTTTTTTTTTTTGGTACGGTGGCCATACCCAACCATGCCCACAGCTTGCTAGTGGCTGGGATTTGTGAATCATACATGGTGCGGAGGACTATACTCAGGGGTTCTGCATAGAAGGCAAAAGCCCTACACACTTAACTACTGTCCTAGATCTTAATCTTCCATTGTTGTATCAATTGCATAATTATATTTTGTTGGCTTTTCTGCCACATCTTTTCATATAGTAATTCATTACAGTGAAATCACTCATGTAAAACCTATTAGTAACACCAGTCTAGAACTGAGCATAGAATTCAGATAAAGGGATATGCATGATAACCCCTAAATGTATGTATTGTAAGTCACAATGAAGAGAGAGAGAAGTGGGGAGAGAAAGAGAGCGAGAGAGAAGCAGAGAAGAGAGAAAGAAGAAAGGTACCTGCTGTAAAGGAAGTCTAATGGAGGGAGGAGAGAATCTGGGGACATTAGTGTTGGGAAGAGTGCACTGATAAAGGGATGGGTGCTGGAACACTGTATGACTGAATCCCAGGCATAAACAGCTTTGCAATTTTATATTTCATGGTCGTATAATAAAATTACAAAGAATCAGAGCATTATCAAAATTTTTAATACTAACATTTTCTTCCAATTATTATCTTTCTTTCTATATGAATTGAAACTATATATTTGCTTGAATAAAATATGAATTTTATTAAAATTATTTCAATGAGGGGGTTGGGCTGGAGCGATAGCCCAGTGGATAGGGGCATTTGCCTTGCACGCAGCCGGCCTGGGCCAGCCCGCGCTCGATCCCGGGATCCCATATGGTCCCCCGAGTACCACCAGGAGTAATTCCTGGGTGCAGAGCCAGGAGTAACCCCCTGAGTGTCGCCGGGTGTGACCCAAAAAGCAAATAAAAAAGAAAAATAATATTTCAATGAGGGGGAAGGGCCATAGTACAGTGGTCAGGCACTTGTCTTTGACACAACCAACCGAGATTTGATCCCTATTATCCCATTTGTTCTCCGGGAAAAACAACAGGAGTGATATCTGAGCACAGAGCCAGGAATAAGCAGTGAGCAGCTTATGTGGCTCAGAGGAATCGAAAGAGCAATGCTTGTAATATCCGCCCCACTCAAGTGAGCGAAGAAATCCTGAGTTCCGACCTCTGTCGCCATTCCAGAGTCAGGGACGCTGTCTCGCTTGCCAAGGCATCGAAAATCAGATGGGCTGGACATGCAATGCGATTTGGAGAGGACTGCTGGTCTAGAGCCGTTACTAAGTGGATCCCACGGGATATAAAAAGATCACGGGGCCGCCCACCTACAAGATGGTCAGACTTCTTTGTCAAGACCCTCAACGAACGGTTTTAGGCTCTTTGTATTCCTGAAGCAAGCAGATGTCATTGGGCTACACTGGCATGTGATAGGGTCAAATGGAAATATTACTGGCAAGCGCTTGAGCAAATTGACAAATAACGGCATGTCAAGTGATCAAGTGATCAAGTGATCAAGTGAAATATGTATTTTTAAAAATCAGAAAGGGGGCCGGAGTGATAGCCCAGCTGGTAGGGCGCTTGCCTTGCACTCCGGCGGGCCCATGCTGGCCCGGGTTCAATCCCCGGCATCTCATTTGGTCCCCCGAGCACCGCCAGGAATAACTCCTGAGTGCAGAGCCAGGAGTAACCCCCTGAGCATTGCCCGTGTGGACCCAAAAAAAAAAAAAAATAAAAATCAGAAAGGTTGCTTGCAAAAATGATTTCTTTGCATTTCATAAAAAGCTAATCAAAGTACAAAAGTATTAATTTTATATTTAAAGAATCCTAGAAGTGCCTTCCTTACTTCCTTCTTTCCTTTCTTTCTTCATTCTTTCCTTCCTCCCTTCTTTTCTTCCTACCACCCTTCCATTTTTTCCGGGTGTGGGGATATCACAGTAGTGTTCAGACTTACTCATGGATCTGGTCTCAGGAACCACTACTGATAGTGCCTCAGGAAGCCATTTGGGGTACAGGGGGACTAAATCCACATCAGCTGCATGCAAAGCAAGGACCCTGACTACTGTAATACTCTCGGGCCCAACATTCTTCATTTCTTAAAATGGGAAGGTAGCAAATGTTTTTTTATATCAACAGATTTTGTTTTTTCTGAATAGCAAACTTGCAGAAATGTATCATCAAAATTTTCCCTATCCATCCTGGGAACAGTGTCAACTAAATTTAGTTACTCATTTGAAGTTATTTTTTCATTTGGAAGACAAGGGAAAATATTACAAATTTTTAAATTCCTTTTCAATATGTTTTATTTTTATTTATTTATTTTTGTTTATTTATACCCTATGGTGCTCAGGGCTTATTCCTGACTCTGTGCTCAGGAATCACTATTGGAAGCACTCAGGGCACCATATGGGGTGAAGGGAATACAACCTGCAAGGCAAGTAAGTGCTTGACCTAACACTTAAGCCCCAAAATAATTTATTTTAAACTCTTCTGGGAAAGTCTGGGACAACACTAGTTTGGTGAGGTGAGGGCAATTTGTCACAATTATGCTGATAAATCCAACACTTTAAAATGCAGTAAATGGTGTTTAGTTTTATTTCCTGGAGCCCATTTTCAACAATATTCAAGAAAATTATATGAGCACTACACTGTGGGGTTGCCTAAGCTATTTTCTTAGAATAGGGATTTCCTTTACTTTGGAAGTTTTATGTTTTCTCTCTCTCTCTCTTGCTCTTGCTCTTTCTCTCTCTCTTTCTCTTTTTCACTCTTTCTGTGTCTTATCTCTTTTAGTTATTCACTTTCTCTTGTCTGTCTCTCTGTGCCATATCTATCTCCTTTTCTCAGGAGAATGTTATTATCTCTTTAAGAATTAATATATTCTTTGGGGCCAGAGCCATTGTTCAGCAGGTAGGGTGTTTGCCTTGCATGCAGCCGGCCTGTGCCAGCCCGGGTTTGATCCCCAGCATTCCATATGGTTCCCTGAGCACCACCAGGAGTGATTCCTGAGTGCAGAGCCAAGAGTAACCCCTGAGTATTGCCGGATGTGACCCAAAATGCAAAAAGAAAAAAATTCATATATACTCTCAATAAATTATTTTTAAAACAGTTAAATTGTGAAATAAAAGTCAAGGGATTAAGACTATAAAATTGTGGATGGAAGTTGAAAGGATTAAAAGGGAAAATGAATAAATATTTCATAGTCCAGAGTTGACAATGAACAGGAAGTGGTCAAGTTGCATAAAATGTTTCCTGTTGCAGGACACCTAAAAAGCCTAGGCCTCTGCATCTGTCCTGGATTGCCTCCTGCAGGTCACTTCATAGATAGGGAGTGTTGCAGGACTCCTCTAAGAGCCCCTTTCTCTACCCTGTGGAAGTATTTCCTGGTGGGTCTTGGCTTAAAAACATTAGCATATAAAAAAGACATTGGGTGAGGTGCTGGAAGAAATCACCTGAGGGCATTTGACCCTGCCAGGAGAAGTTTATATTTGGCTTGCAGCTCCTCCCAGCTCTGCTTGGAGGCTTTGAATTTTCATCTCTAGATAGCCCAGCCCAGAATGGGTTGGGCTGGGGAGTTTGGGTGGATTTCGAGCTATAAAATAAGCTGCAAGAAAGAAGCCTGGCTCTCTTTTTTCTTTTTGCCTTTTTCACTTGGTGTTTTGCCTCTCCTCTTCATTCTCTGTTGGGCCTCAACACGTGGTGGCAGCCATCTTAGCCTGCACCTGGCTGGGGCCTAGCTGGGAACGCAGAGTCCGGAGGCTTTCCCTGCTCTTGGATTGTATATTGGAACCTGTAATAGTAAAGCCCTTTTTAAACTGCATCAGATTCCTGAGTTTTCATCCATTCCTCGCCGGCCCGGGAGGTAGAAGGGAACTCGCTTCCTGGCACTGTCGGGGACCCCTGCGGCGCCCCCCGACAGGGGGTAGTCTGAATGTGGCAGTCTTATCTGACCATGTATTCTGTACTGACTGGTATAAATATTCTCTCATGCTACCACAATCATCGTGGGACTAGCTAGATCTTACCAGCATATTTGCCTGGCCACGTTGGATCTCTAAGTAATTAGACCAGAGAGAAATGCTGTTTGCCTCCAAGCAAGCAAGCATGGCTCCCTGATAACTCAAAGGCAACTAAAATACAAAACTACCGTGAAGTAGACGAGACTCTTGTGAAGGCTTGGAGAAATATTTAACTGGCATTAGTATTAGTCTTTGGTACAGAGACATGCCATCTCAGAAACCCCCTTCTCTACCCTATAAAGGCAATTCCAGGCAGATCTTGGCTCAAGATATTAGGTGAGGTGCTGGGAGAAAATACCTGAGGGCATTTGGTCCTTCCTGCCAGGGGAAGTTACATTTAGCTTATAGCTTCTCCCAGCTCTGCTAGGGAGGCTTTTTAATTAGCTCTGGGTCCTTGTAAACAACCAGATGGTCTCCTGAAGTTGCTACATTCTATAGAGCTATTTTCCTGTTTCATCTCTAGATAGTCCAGCCTAGAATGGGCTGGGCTGGGAGTTTGGGCGGATTTCTAGCTATAAAATAAGCTGCAAGAAGAAAGAAGCATCTCTCTTTTTTCCCCTTTGCCATTTCGGCTTCCCTTGGTGTTTTGCTTCGCCGCCCTCTCCATTCTCTGTTGGGCCTCAACACGTGGTGGCAGCCATCTTGGCTGGGGCCTAGCTGGGAACCCAGAGTCCAGAGGTTTTCCCTGCTCTTGGATTGTATATTGGAACCTGTGATAGTAAAGCCCTTTTTAAAACTGCATCGGATTCCTGAGTCTTCATCCATTCCCCGCCGGCTTCGGAGGTAGAAGGGAACTCGCTTCCCGGCACTGTTGGGGACCCCGGCGGTGCTCCCCTGACAGTTTCCATACAATACATTGGTTGTGCCATTGACTACTGTTTTTCTCAGCGTGTTCTCAGAACGATGAGTGATGACATGAAATGTGAAATCCTTCCTTTCCTCCTTCTCTCTGATGTATGCTGATTACCCAAAAGATGCTTAATGAAATAAGTGTTCTCTCTGGAAATTTTGAATCCCTCATAGCGTCATTATCAACAATATACATAGATACAGATGCTTTTGTAAGAATTAGACAGAAAATAAAATTATGATGGCGAGCTGGTGCCATTCTAGCTACCACACTCATCTTTACTTTATACACATTACTTTCCTACATTTTTTAATTTAACTTATTAATTTTCCTTGCAACCAATTAAGTATCTGAGGAAGTACATTCTTTCAATTTTTTTTTCTCAATAGATATTAAATTAAAACTTTTGGCTCCAATATTATAATAAAATACCATTGACACTTATTAATATAGTAAACTATTATTATATAATGTTCACTCATGTAATAATAGACTGAAGAAATCAAATGTGGTTATATTCATACGAAGAATTACTGACAGTGAGCATGAGGAAATCACTTCTTCCCCTGATAATGTGGGTGTATCTCATAAAAATTTATTTTCGTTTTTTTTTTTGGGGGTCATACCTACTATGCTTAAGGCTTACTCCTGGCTTGGCAGATAGGAATTGCTCCTGTAAGTGCTCAGGGGACCATATGGGATGCCAGGGTTCAAAGCAGGGTTAGCTGTGCAAAGCAAGCAACCTACACTCTATACTACCTCTTCAGCCCCTCTTTTTGATGATTTATCCAAATTCTATAGTTTATATAACTATATAATTATATAACTATATAGCTATCCAACTTTTTAATAATTTATCCAAGTTATATAGTTTATATAACTGTATATATCCAATTTATTTAGTTATGATTTTCTTTCCTATGAATTTGTTATCCTTTTTTTAAAAAAATGTTGGGCCCCATCCTGTGATGTTCAGGGTTACTTCTGATTCTGTACTCAACAGTTACTCCTGGTAGTGCTTGGGGAACCATATGGATGCTGAGCATGTAAAGCAGGTCAACTATGTGCAAGATAAGTACACTACCCACTCCAGCCCACATTGGTTATCTTTCACAGTGAAAGAGTGTAAATTAAGAAAATGGCTTGGGAGATCTCTCAGAGGGATGGAGCACATGCTTTGCTTATGGGAACTCCCTGTTCGATCTCTGGCCCTGATTGTCCTCTTGGCACCACCGAGTGACCCCAAACACAAATAGGTGAAAGAGATTTATTACAATAGGCAAGATACGTGTATTGCATGGTGCCAATCCCAGCTCAAACCCTCATGATGAATATGATCCACTGAGCACCAGCACCTCAGAGCACCTTAGATGTTGCCCCAACCCCCCATATATAGAAAAAATCAAAGAAAACCAGGTTTCATATCTTTGAATCTCTCCTAAATTTTCCCTTCCTACACATACTAATACTATTTTTGTTGTTTTTGGGCCACATCAATGGTGCTCAGGGCTTACTGCTGTCTCTGCACTCAGGGATCACTCCTAAAAGCCTTGGGGACCATATGTGGTGCCAGCGAGCCAACCTAGGTCAGCCACATGCAAGGCAAGCACCCTACCTGCAGTACTAAATTTTTTGCCCTCATAGACTAATATTAAACAATACTGATTTTAATTGTACTAATAGCAGAAGCAGATGAGGACAACGGGCTAGAATTACATTCTTTCATGGGAATGCCAGATACATTTAACATTTGCTTTTTGTTTTGTTTTTGGGGGACCACACTCAGCAATGCTCAGTACTTGGCTCAGCACTCAGGAATTACTCCTGGTGGTGCTCAAGGAACTATGTAGGATATGTAGGATACTGGTGATCAAACCTGGGTCAACTACATGCAAGGCAAGCACTGTACCTGCTGTACTATCTTCCCAGCCCCTATTTTGTGCTTGTTTTGTTCCTCAGACAAAGTTCCTCAGAGCTTCATCCAATAGAAAACCTGATCTTTCCCTTTAAGTTTCATCAGTAAATGCCTTAGATGAGAGCCTTCTACTGAGAGTATACCAGCTACACGGCAGAGCCTGGCAAGCTACCCGTGTTTTATTTACTATGCCAAACCCTATCAACAATTATGGCCCTCACTTCCATGACCTGAAGAATGGTCTGAGGCTCTTCCTGTCCCTGGAGCAAGCAGATGCCTTGGGTTACACTTGCTTGTGACAGGACTTATGGAGATGTTACTGGTACCCACTCGAGCAAATCGATGAACAATGGGAAGACAGTGACAGTGATACAGTGATTATAGTAAAGAATGTGTGTGTGCACACATGCACATGTATGTGTGTGTGCACATATGCAAAATAAGGATATAGTCCTACAAGATTGATCTAGAGAAGAAAGCAATTAAATTGCTTTTTAATTACAAAAAGGTATGTAGCAACAGATAAATGTAGAAAATCAAATGTGATCTAAAACACAGAAAATCAAATGTGATCTAAAACACAGCCGTAGCTTTATGATCTCTAAGTTACTTTACTTACCCAAATGTTCTCATTTCTGTTCCCAGATAATATAATTATGGATGCGGGCCGGAGTGATAGCTCAGTGGGTAGGGCGTTTGCCTTGCACATGGCCTGCCCATGCAGGCATGAGTTCAACCCGGCATCCCATATGGTCCCCCGAGCACCACCAGGAGTGATTCCTGAGTGCAGAGCCAGGAGTAACCCCTGGGCATCGCTGGGTGTGACCCAAAAAGGAAAAAAATATATATATATATAATTATGGATGCTATGTTTTTGTAAACTTCATATTATTTATGTGGTAAAATAGAGAACTGAGCTATAATTTAAAGTACAGTCAGAGTGATACTGAATTTTCACAAAAAAATTTTAACTGTTTGCTTATTGTGGTCACAATTTTTTCTTTTTTTCTATCAGCCTATTCCACAGATTTCACCATTGTCTACATTATTAAATTGCAGAATCCTCCAAGATTTTTGTTCTGACTTGGTTGTTTATTGAATAAGAGCTTATAGTGCAGGGTTACTAGATATCAAGAGTAATTGTTATGAATTGTAAAGGCCAATTTTGTGCAAGCTCCTTTTTTGTTCTTTGAGTCACATTCGGCAATTGTCAGGGCTTACTCCAGGCTCTGCACTCAGGATTCACTCCTGGCAGTGCTCTGGGGACCATATGAGAAGCCAGAGAATTGAAGCCTGGTCAGCTGCGTGTAAGGCAAATGCTCTATCCACTGTGCTATCACTCCAGCCCCTGTGCAAGCTCCTTTAAGCACTGTATAGTTTCAACACCATAGCATTTTGAACTTTATATTTCTATATTTTATATTATGCACAAAACCAAGGCTTAGAGAAAGTTTGGATCACTCAGGACTCTACAACTGGCAAGTAGAAATGTAACGATTAGAATAAGATTTACTGTAACTCCCATTCCTGTAAGATTTTTCTCTGTGATAGTTTGGAAGTAATGTTCAACCCCTTGGGAGACAAAGAAACTTCTGATGAATGCCTACTGGCTCAAAGCAACTTTGAAGTATAATAATACATTAAATTGTTATGACAAATTGCAAATTAGAGAGTATTTACAATTCACAGATAAACTCAGTCTCAAGATGACTAATTAGGGTCATTGAATAATTTGCCTTAGGCATCTTGTACGTTTAGAGCTGTGTGTGCTTAAATGAAAAATTTATGCTTTTTCCCCCCCCAGGATTATCTTAATTGTTATTAACCTTTCCATTGTATTTATTTACATATATATATATATATATATATATATATATATATATATATACTGTACATCTCAAGTACTTTGCTAGAAATCAACCTTTTGATGTTTGTTTATAGTTCCATTTTTCACTCTCAGTTTCTCTTTCAAAGATTTTAATAGATATTTTTCTAAAGTAGATGGCCAAGGAAACAATGAATATCTAAACTCCTGATAAAAAATCACTTGCAAAACTGAATGAAGCTATTGTTAGTATGATTTTTTATGCATAATATATATGTATGCTATTTAGAATAACTTTAGGGTGTAGGGATCCTCTTCTGCCCCACATGATTGGTGGAGGGCAGGTGGAGAAAGATGCAAGAATCCAGCAAAGTTTCAAAAGGCTTTACTCATGCTTGTTCTGGTATACAATCCAGCAGTAAGAAACCCGCAGAGTTTAGGTTCCTAGCTGGTCCCAGGCCATATGTAGGTTTAGAATCCTAGGCCAAGTTGGCCAATACCACATGCTAAAGCCCAACAGGGAAGAGAACGGAGAGGAGAGCAGAGGGAGAAGGTAAAAGGCAAAAGGTGAAAAGGCAAAAAGGCAAAGGGCAAAAAGGCAACAGGCCTGGAAGAAGGCAGGCTACAGGTTTTATAACTTTTCATCCCAGACAAGCCCACATCAATGGAAAAGCAGTTAGCTTCAATTCCCTCAGGTAACTTCTCCCAGGACCTCACCTAGACCCATTAAATGTTAATATTTCCCCACCCAAGATCTATCTGCCTTGGAAGTGTTCTTGCAGGTCCTATGTAGAGTGGGGAAGGGCATGTATCTGTACCAACATATATTCTACAGCCAGGTATATATTTCTCCAAACCGTCACAAGATTCTCATCTTTATGTCGTAGTTGTTTTGTATATTAGGCTTTAGACTTATTAGAGAGTTATGCTTTGCTTTCTTGGAGGCAAAAAGCATTTCTCTGGTCTAATTATTTAGAGATCCAATGTAACCAGGTAAATATACTTGTAAGATCTATCTAGTCCCACAATGATTGTGGTGGCATGAGAGAAAATATATATATCAATTAACATAGAATACATGGTAAGATATACCGCCACACAAAGTCACAGATTCAAACTGATTTCTTGGTTCTATATCTTCAAATAGGCCTGCAGGAGGTAACTCCAGGTCAGATGCAGAGGTTCTAGGCAAAAGTGTACTGCAACAATAGCATGCAGTTTACATTATACCTACCCCAGATGACACAAAAATCCCTTATTTGCCTCCACTCCATCACCCTTAGATCACAATTCTACTGATTGAACTTATCAACCCTTATCAGGGTCGTTGCTATTAAAATTGCTCCAATCTTTTGCTGTTTTATCTTTTATCATTTGAACCCTTGATCACTTAGCATCCAGTTATTCATCAATTTTTTGAGTGAGCACCAGTAATATTTCCATTTGACCCTATCACGTGCCAGTGTAGCCCAATGGCATCTGGTTGCTTCAGGAATACAAAGAGCCCCAAAGCGCTCGCTCAGGGTCTTGACGAAGAAGTCTGACCATCTTGTAGGTGGGTGGCCACGTGATCTTTGGACATTCCGTGGGATCCAGTCTGTAATGGCTCTAGTCCATGATTATCTCCAAATCATATTATATGTCCAGCCCATCTGATTTTTGATGCCTTGGCAAATGAGACAGAGTCCCTGACCTTGGAACAGTACCGAGGTCGGAGTTCTGGATTCCTTCTTTCACTTGAATGAAGTGTGATATTCCTAGCAGAGCTCTTTCAATTCCTCTTGGGGGACATGAATGGCATTCTCATCCTGCTTATGTTAATGCAGGGAGAACAGTGGAGTTGAAGAGATGTGCCCGAGCCAGAGGTTCTTTGTCTTTTAGCTATTTCTTCGATGCTTTTGAAGGCATTTCATGCCACTCGCTCCTCCTGCACAGCTCAGGTTTTACGCATCTCATCATGTTGACTTCTTGACCTAGTTATGCATAACTGCTGCATTCAGAGATGTTTGTTCAATTGAGAGTGAATGGGGGCTCTGGAACTACTTCATTTTTCATGAACATAGTTTTGCTGAGATTCAGCTGTAGACCTATCTTTCCACATTCTCAGTCAAAGTCAGCCAGCATTTGTGCTCTTGGCTAATGTTTGGTGTTATTAGAACGAAGTCATCAGCAAATCGGAGGTGGTGTACTTGCCAACTGTCTATCTTCACTCCCCATTCCTTCCCATTCTAATTGTTGCATGATGTTCTCGAGGGTGGCACTGAGGAGTTTTGGTGAAAAGGTATCACCCTGAAGAACCCCTCTTTGACATAGATGATCACTTTGTAGAATGATGAGATCTTGGTGGTGAATCCATAATACAGCTCATGAAGGATCTTGATGTATTTGCTCTGTTTGGCTAGGGCTTTGATGACTGCTTCAGTCTCCATGCTGAATTCTTTCATAAGCCAGCTTGCTCTCACATGGTTGTCCATCTAATGTTCTGCTAATCCTGTTCACACGATGACTTGAGTGAACAGCTTGTAGATGACAGAAAAAGGCAGATGTGATGATATTTTCCAATGTTGTGGATGTCTCCCTTCTTGAACAGTAGAACTGTCCATCTGGTTTTCCATTGGGAGGGCACCTAACATTCAAAAGATAGCCTATGAAGAGCCGAGCCAGTGTATTAATGAGTACTGAAGGCAGATTCTTCAGGTGTTCGGGTCTGAATTTGTCTGGGCTTGGTGCTGTTACCTTCTTTACTGACGAAATGGCATGACAGATTTCAGAAGGGAGAATGTTGGGAATGACATATCCATCCTGAGAAAGTTGGTATGTAGGTAGGGGGACATAGCTATCAAAGAGATCTGAGTAGAAGTCATGGATAGTCTTCTCCATTGCCTTCTGGAAGATGTTATCTTTATAGTCTTGAAAAAATGTTGAGGTCATGTGGTTATATTATGTTTACTCACTTCACTTAACATGATTTTCTCAGTTCTTTCCAAATTGTCATGAACTTGAACATCTAGTTTAGATGACATGTGAATATTTTAGGCCCTCTGAATTTGATGTAGCAAGCCAAAAATTAATACAATTAATTTGTTGCTTTCTTACAATTCTCATCACTTGTATCACTTGTCTTCCCGCTCATCATCAATTTGTTTGTAGGGCACCAGTAACATCTCCATATGTCCTGTCACATGCTAGTAGAGCCCAACAGCATCTGCTTGCCTCAGGAACATAAAGAGCCCCAAACCATTCCATCAGGTTATGGGAATGAGGTCTATACTTGTTACTGGTATTTGGCATATCAATTATGATATGGGTAGTTAGCAAGGCTCTGCCGTGCAGGTGGGATACTCTTTGTAGTCACCTCTGATCCAGAGACTCACATACATAGGGCAGAGCTCTACTGGCTCTCCCAGTGCCCAGCTGATCACGAGGGCACCCGGGAGGGATGGCAGGTTCTAGCCCTGGCCCACTACTTCAGCAGAGCCTCGCAAGAAGCCAGAGGACCCACCCACACCACGAGGGCCACCATTTTCCATATCCGAACTCCTCTTGTCAGAACTCCACCCAGCAGAAGAGCTGATCACAGCCCAGCTCATCGAGACCCACTCTGCAGCAGTCTTTTCTGCCGAGTCCAGATATGCTGATTCAGAGATTCATATACATGGGGCAGAGCTGCTACCTGCCTCCTTGTGCCCACGATCACGAGGTGCCCGGGAGGGATGGCGGGTTCTAGCCCTGGCCCGCCATCCCAGCAGAGCCTCGCAAGAAGCCAGAGGACCCCCCCACACCATCAGGGCCACCATTTTCCACATTCGACTCCCTCTTGTCAGAACTCCACCCATCAGAATTGCTGATCACAGCCCGACTCATGCACCCGCTTGCAGCCACGCAGTTCATCAATAAATGCTGGAGATCAGAGGTGACTACAAGAGTATAAATAAGTTACTTTGACTTTTGCCACAGGCAAAACTCTACAAAATGGGCGTGGTTGCACAGGAACCCATGTAAAATATTATGTCTTCCCTTTCACAAAAGATGATATTATCTAAAAATCTAAGGTTTCCCAGTTTCTGAACAAAAAGTTTTAGAATAACAGCAGAATCAGGTATTATGAATATTTCATATATAGACAAACGATCACAATTTGGTTACTTCCAACTATACTACAGAAGTTGTGTGATTGATGAAGGCAGTGAAAACCAGAAGAAATGTCACTGTCTGGAACATAACCCTTCTGGAACAGGAACAGTTGAGACCTCCTCGCATTAACAGGGCCAGAGTAGTATAGTACATTGCCAACTGGTTGCACACAGCTGGCATGGGTCTGATTCCTGTCACCCCAATACGGTCCCCAGAGCCCACCAGGAGTGATCCCTGAGCACAGATCCAGGTGGAAGCCCCTGAACACTGCCAGGAATGGCCCAAAAACAAAATAAAAGAGATCTGCAGGTTGATATGTCATAGTGCATCTAACACGAGCAAACCCTCCTTTGCCTCAGCACTGCTCTACAGAAGCTCTTAACACCTGCAAAAAACGGTTTCCAACATACTATCATCAGTAAAAAATCACTCTCCTGGAGCTGGGAAATGTGCACTGGTGGAAGGATGGGTGGAAGGATGGGTATGACAGAAAACCGGGCCTCGGCCCGGCACGCTGGGCAACACAATGACCAACATCCGGCGGTCACCTTTCTTTACCGCCTTTACCACTGCCATGTTCGGCTGTGTTCGCCCTGCTCAATAAGGACCGCCAATCAGACTACCGGGCACAGGCCATGTGTCCTCCCGGCTAAGTGGAGCGGCTGAAGGGCATGTCCTGCTTGCCAGGGCGGAGACCGACGCCACATTCAGCGATGCTCAGGGGTTACCCCGGGCTCTGCACTCAGGAATTACTACTGGCAGTGCTTAGCCCAGCAAGCTACTAAGAGTATACTACCGGCATGGCAGAGCCTGGCAAGCTGTTCAATGTGTATTCTATATGCCAAAATCAGTAATTAAAATGTTCAGTAAAATATGATATTAGTAAAAATTGATGTCCAGTCCAAGCCTGGTCTTGAAGATTTAATTGTATGGGTATCTTTCATCTGACCTAACCATGTATTCTCAAAGACTTATGTAATAATTGACCCCTAAATTTAGTATGACACAAGAGAGCTTGCCATTAATAGAATGTTCTAGGAACTTTACCTGTTTTGTTTTGGAGCCTCACGTGGTTGTCTTTAGCTTAATCCTGACTCTTGGTCAGGGATTACTCCTCTGTGGTAGTTGGTGGACCATATTTGGTGACAGAGAGCTGATGAACTAGTATTGACTACATACAAAGCAGTCACCTAACCCCCTATACTCTTTTTCTGGTCCCAAACTGTTTTCCGAAGTGAGAATCATTTTATATAGCTAAAATCATGCTTAGTTTATTTTTTGAGTAAATACTTTTGTTACTTATTTTTTAATTCTGAATTCTGTGATTCAAAATGCATTACTAATGGTTTTCTAAGCCCAGGATTCCAACACCACAACCATCATCAGTGTGCCCCCACCATTCCAAGGCCCCTAGACCCTCTCTTCGAAGCCCCACTCCCCAGTTAGTTGTGGGAATTAGTTCTCTCATTGCCTGGCTTTGGACCTTTGTTGCTACCTTGTTATGTATCTGTAAGTCCCACATGGAGATCTGTTGTTCTTTATCTCTTCCTTCTGCCTGACTTCACTTGGCAGGTACTCTGATATATATTTTCTAGTCCATATATCAGACTTGTTTAGCAGAGATATTTTTCTTCAAAATGAAATGGAAACACTTGACAACTAAGCCTTACAGGAATAGGAAAAATGGGCAGGGTTTTGAAAAGTTAGTATGTTTGTTTTAGGAAAGAAAGTTTTGCTGAAGGGGAAAGGGAGAAGGATAAAGAGAGGGAGAGGGAGAGAGAAGTGCCTGTTGTAGGGTCAGAGGGGGCTGAGGGTGGAGGGAGGGAAATTGGGGACATTGGTGGTGGAAAATGTGCACTGGTGAAGGGTTGATTATTGGAAAATTGTATCATGGAAACCCCATCATGAGCAGCATTGTAACTATGTATCTCATGGTGATTTAATTAGAAAAATTATAAGAATGGAAAAAAAAAGATAATGAAGTAAAAAAAGCAGGCTTTAGAGAGGGTTTTTTTTGCTTTTGTAAAAAGTTTTTTTTTAATTGAATCATTTGAGACAGACCATTACAAAGCTGTTCTTGATTGGGTTTCTGTCATACCCATCCTTCCACAATTTTCATGCACTAACAAAAATGTAGAAGAGAATGCAGCAATTTAATATTTTATTTCATTATTTCTTCACTGTTGAACAGTATTCCATTATGTAAATCTGCCACTATTTAATTTACCACTCATTTTTTGTGCAATTGTATTGATTCCAGATCTTGGATAACATAAATAATACTGTGACAAAACTTAAGTTTCATTATGTCCTTTTTTAGAATAATGCTTTAGTGTACTTGTGGTAGATGCCCAAGATTGAGATAGCAGAGTCAAAGCAATACCCAGTTCTCACTTTGGAAGTCTCCAAACTATTTTCCAAAGATTCTAAAACCAAGCAGCTATACCAATAGAAGTGAATAAGATTTACCTTTTGCCACATTCCCAATCAGCAGTTTTAGATATAAGCAATTCTGGCTGGTGTGAGCAGATATCTCATTATCATTTTCATTTGCATTCTCCTGACAATCAGTGATGATGAATATTTTTAAATGCCTGTTGGCCATCTTTAAGTCATCTTTGAAGAATTATGCATTCATCTCTTCCTTTCTGATGGTGTTCTTTGTTGTTTTGTTGTGAGTGTTGAGACATGAAAGTGCTTCATATAATCTGCAAATTAACAGTCTGATGTGTGATATTTGAATAGTTTCTCCCAATTAACGGGACTTCTTTTTATCTTAGGCTTTTTAGTTTTATGTAGAAGGCTAAAAATAACACAACCAAATCTGTTGTTTTTTTTTAAATCTCTTATACACTAACAGCGATGTAGAAGAGAATCCAGTAAAGAGGGCTCGCTTATGATTTTGTCAAAGAACAAAATTCTGGGAATCAGCTTAATTAAGGAGAGAAAAGACCTTTGTAGTGAAAAGTATAAATCGATTTTGAAAGAATTGAAACCAATTAAATGTAAATATATCCCTTGCTCATGGATTGAAGAATTGACTGTTAAAATGACTATCTGATGTAGAATAATTTGCATTTGCAATGAAATTTCCCCAAAATTCCTAGGTCATTGCTGAAGATATAACAGAAGTACTTCTGAACTTTGGAATTATGAAACATCCAGAATAGACAAGTCAATCATCATAAGAAATATGGGAGGCATTGTTTTACCAGACTTTAATCTTTACTACAAAACTATATTGCTTAAATATGCATAGCACAATAACAAAAAACAGATTCTCTGAAAAATAATAGAATTTAGATCTGAGACCAAAACCTCAAATGTATGGGCAGTTAGTTAATTTACAGTAAAGCATCAGTATTACGAAATACATATATCTAAGAGAACTTCTTCAACAAAAGGTGCCTTGAAAACTGGATAGCCACATACAAAATCATTAACCTAGACCCATACTTCACACTATTGATAAAGGTTAATTTAAAATGGATTAACAACCTGTATTTATAAAATAGAATGAGGAAAGCACTGTTATTACTCTGTAGGATCTTGATCTCTATTAAGTCTTCAGTGATATAAACTCATTAGCAAAGAAAACAAGAGCAGAAGTAAACAAATGGTATTACATCAAACAAATATAATTAGTAGTTATTATTATTCCCCTTATTATAGTATCATTATTAGTTTTTATTGCTTATAAAAATACCAGAAATTGAGAAACTTGAAATGACAAATTTATAGTTTTTATCCACACAAATATAGTAACTACTTGGATAAAAACACGGATTTATAAGTTTGCATTCCATTGTAGTCTTTAACGGGAATCCTCTTCCAAAATGTATTCATATTATTGATGAATTTGTTCATTTCAGTAATAGAACTGAGAATCATCTTCCTCTGTGATTCAGCTCAGTAATTTTACTTAGGTATCACTGGCATTCCTTAGCTTCTAATTTCTTTTCCTCCATCATTAAGGTCAATATTGTATTGGGGTGAGAGAGATATTAGTGGGTAAGGCACTTATTTTTATGACCCAGATTCAATGCCCTTCACCCCGTATGCTCCCTTGAGCCTTTTCAGTTATGATCTATAAGAGAATAGCAAGGGAGGAAACCCTGAAATCTGCTGATTGGGACCCCAAAATGGAAACAAAATGCAATGGGTTGTTTTTTTCAATCGCTTGAGTATTTTCTGACATCACTGCATCACATCCATTTTGATAGACTTGTCAGCCTTCTTCCACTTGTAAGGGATAATTTAATATAGTGGCTCATTGATGTTATTGAAGAAAATCTCCTTCTACTTAAGCTTCTTCACCTAAATTCCATCTTCAAAGTTTCACGTGCTATGTAACAAAAAATTCACAGATTGGGGTTTAATTAATACTTTGGGTTAATGGTGGAGGCAGAGGGCTATTTTACTTATCTATTCTACTTACCATAACAATTTCTTTTTAGTTCTCTCGTAATGTATGTAATGCATAACTTAGAAGTTTACACACATATAGACAATGGAGTAAGTCCTTAATGTCATTAATATATTCTTAGAAAGTGCAACTCTATACAAAATAAGGTACCATAGAACCAGATTCACTGCAAGTTAATTGATATGGGCCAGATTCCTATGGCATATTTTTTGTATACAAAAAATTTCTAGACTTGTATGTAAAAACATCAAACATCCTAATATTAAATGTGATATATGTTTATTCAACCATATATTTTCCTACATTTTTATTCCTGTTTAAGTTTGCAGGTAGTTAGAGTTTATAACTGAAATTTTCAAAGCACAAATTAGGAATACACGCTAAGTAGGATATGCCTCTGAACACACACTTACCCTTGCACTTAGACTGGGGCAAGATATGCCAATAAACCTAAAGTCAACATATTGGCATGAGGAATAAATATAGAGACCCCAGAGAAAATCCATGGCAATTTGAGAGAATATGTGGAATCACATAGTAACCACTGGCTGGGAATTAGGTTTAATTTTTTTTTCTATTCTTATCAAATGTACAGTTAGGCAGCATTGAACAAAAGATGTTATTTGAGGTTCTGGTTTATGTAAAATAAAATATTTTACTTATTTCAAAATGATAGGAATGTATGTGTATATATTTAAGGCAATTATAAGGGTAAAAGACTTTAAAGAGTGAATATATATACATTTACATCATATAGTGAATATATTTATTGTTAGCATTGAAACCGTGAAAGTCTATAAACTAGTCAGTGACTAAGTCTAATGTAGCTAAAATAAAAACAATGACCTTCCTTACACTCAACGCTGAATTCTTTACTTGAAATTGTAGCATGAAGTTTACTTCATCTCTTTAATAGTTAATTTTCAACCCAGTGCTACAAATTAAACACTGATTATTGTAGCTGTAGCAGAAGTATTTAAGATGAACCTAGAATTAATGCATAATATTTTACAAATGGATAATGAATTTAATGATTAATTCTACTCAAACATAGGAAGTAAGTAATTTTTGGTAGGCTATTTCTAAGAGTTGGAGATTTAACAATAAAATAGATATAGAATGCTCTGTTCCTTACAGAATGTTACTCAATAGAAAAGACAGATGAAAGAGATCAATTAAATTCAGTGTGTTATGAATGCTGATAGAGGTATTCACTTGGGAGACATTGGGGCACCAGGAGTTAATCCAGCATTTGAGTCTAGGTCAGGATATTTTAAATGGGAGAAGTGAAGAATATGTTTTGTAAACAGAAATTTGATTTTTACATTGGCTGTTTACAGAAGTAAAATTGATACAGAAAATTTTATTTGTATTTAAACATTTAATAATATATATAACACAGTACTTTTAGAGAATGAACAGCAGCAGTTTGATATATTATTTACAGTTGCCTGAAAGGGAAATTATGCCATTCTAAAAAGTTAGTATTCTTTCTGTATTGATCAAAAAGATCATTAAATTATTAAATATTAGAGATGAAAATGAAACTTTCATATTTTAGAAATTCAGAAAGAAGCATATGTGTATTTCCTAAATTATATTATAAAAACACAAGAAACATAATTAACAAAACTTAAGTGCAATTTAAAAATGTAATTTTAGGGCCAGAGGGATAGTACAGAAATTAGAGTAGTTGCCTTGCTCCCAGCTAACCCAGGTTTGATCTCTTGGCACCACAAGCTCTGTCAAGAATGATTCCTCAGCAAATATGAATAAGTAAGCTCTAATCATAGCAAGTTTTGGTCATGAAAACCAAAAAGAATATATATTTTAGTAGAATAAACACACCTGATTTAAAATAAGATGTTAAAAATCATTTTTATTAATATTTTTATATGTTAATCTTATATAATGTTATTAGCAATGCTGCATGCAATTTTTAGTATCCTTTT
>JAJIBD010016498.1:0-32395 GCA_021461705.1 Cryptotis parvus | reverse complement strand
AAACTTGGGTTGGCGGTTTGCAAGGTAACAGCCCTACCTGCTGCTATACTATCACTCTGGCCCCTGATAATTCTTTATGACTGGATTGACCTACAGACTCCTCAAGTAAATCAGGAAGTGAGATATTTGGGCGTGACAACAGAGGCCCTGGGAACATTGCCAGTATTCTCTCCCCACTTCTTGGTGTCTGATTTCGACTTGTAGCATCTTTGCCTACGGTTTTCAGAGTAGCTGTATACTGCATATTTCCAGAAGCAATATGTGACATTCCAGTTGTCATTCAGTACTGAAACTGTGGGGGTTCTTTGTCTTGGTGGTGGAAGGCTATTAATTTTATGCAATTGTCCTTCGCTTCATTTTCGACTTCCTATACCTGTTAATATTGGGTAATTTTCACGAGCCAAATATTTCCTGTAGTGAAATATCTGTCCAAATTGCTGAACATAAAGAATATTTTCCCCTTATTGTTGAATTTTGATACATTTTCAACAACCAAGTCTTGGATCTGAATAAAAATCCGTAGGTGATTTACAAACTCATTATCTGTACTATTTCTTCAACTCCTAAACTAGTACTTTCTTTTTTAAACTTTGCATTCAGGCCAGAGCAACAGTACAATGAGGAGTGTTTGATTTGCATGCAACTAACCTGGGTTCCCTTCCAGCCACCTGCCCTTGGTGACCTCTGAGTACAGAGCCAGAAGTAAGCCTTGCTCAAAGCTGGGTGTAGTCCAAAAAACAAATAAACAAGTAAAAAGTTTGTATTTAGCTGGTTACTCTTCAGGTCAATGATCCCTTTAAAATGCTTATTAGTCATTTACAAATGAACCCTTTGCTTAATTTAGTTTTAAATCAGACATTTGTTTATCTTGTTAAAGAAATTAGTCTACTCTGAACTCATAAATAGATATTTTTATATCTTCTTAACTTTTCTCATATCCAATTTTAAGTCGAGTATTTTCTCTACAAACTAAATCTATTAAGATAAAATTTTCAGAGGCCAGAGCAATAGTACAACAGGTAGTGTGCTTTCCTTACACATAGCCGACCCAGGTTTAATTCCTGGCATATCATATGGTCCCCTGAGACTCACCAGGAGTGATTCCTGAGTGCAGAGCCAGGAGTAAGCCTTGAGTACCATGAGGTATGACCCAGAATCAAAACAAAATTTCATGGAGTGGGCTAGAGAGATAGAACAAGGGTTAAAGATCAGGCCTTGCATGCGCATGACTCTGGTATTGCAGTTTCCTGAACTTTAGGTTTAAGGAACTGCTTTATAAGGCAATCATTTTTATTGCTGCAAACTGTGAAGGCTCCCAAGCATTGTTGGGGTGACCTGGGCATGCCCTGCAGACAGAGGCTGAGCAGCCCCTCAATATCAGACCATCCTGTCAAGCCTCACAGTCCTATTAGGCAAGAATCCCAGAGGGACACCAGGACCTCCTAGGCAATGTTCATGCCATGACATGTACAACTCTTACATGCATAATTTAATCAATTTTTTGACAGATATACTAAGGTAACCCATTCCTGAAAGTATATAGAACACATCCATAGTTCTCAGAAAAGTGCCCCCATTATTCCCAGTCAACCCCTCTCCTAAATTCTCTGCTCTACTAGTTTCTGTTTTGTGCTAACAAAGACTAGATTTGCCTATTGTTGAACTTCATAAAAGTGAAATCGCACATGGAAACTCTTTTGTGCCTGTACTTGTTTGCACATGCTTGGCTTATGCTCCACCGCCACGAGCTGCCTGCTCAGCCCCATTCACCTGCGATATTGCTGCAGAGCTCCCTTCACAATGGACCACAGCACCAATGCACATCTGAGCTGATTCCCCTCTGAGGATACATTTGTGCTGAACAGACCCACAAGAAGCTCACGGAGAGCCTAGTCTTCCTCTTTGCCTCAACCAAATACCTAGAATTGATACCGCACTACAACTCGAATTTGAAGTTTACAAGTGATTTTCATTAGGCAGCTGGAATACATAGATTAATTGTTTTTATTCAGTAACTGGAAATCATGAAGCTTTTCTTTCTTTCTCTCTTTAGTGTTCTCAGTCTCTTCTTTCCAGCCTCTCTTCTGTCCCACCCACCAAGGTCACCACCAGTAAGAACAGTGTGATTCTAGAGCATGGTGTTGAGGGACATTGCTTTAGGTTTAATGATTGCTTTATAAGGCAATCATTTTTTATTGTTTTCAGAGTGAGCAGAAACTACTTTTCTTTCTTTCTTTTTTTTAATGTTTTATTATACCACCATGAGATATACAATTACAAAGATGTTCATGTTTAGGTTTCAGTCATACAGTGTTCCAGCACCCATCCTTCCACCAGTACCTATTTCCCACCACCAATGTCCCCTAATCCCAAGCTCCTCTCCCCAACCTGCCTCTATGGCAGGCAATTTACCTCTCTCTCTCTCTCTCTCTCTCTCTCTCTCTCTCTCTCTCTCTCTCTCTGTCTGTCTGTCTCCTTTTACATTACTGCGTTTGCAATATAAACATTTACAGGTTATCATGTCATGTATATCCATTTGCCTTCAAAGGATTCAATGCTCAGTTTTAGGCTAATATTATCATTTTCTTTTCTTTTCTTTTCTTTTTTTCGCCTTTTTGGGTCACACCGGCTAAAGTCAGGGGTTATTTCTGTATCTTCACTCAGGAATTACTCCTGGAGGAGCTCAGGGACCATATGGGATGCCAGGGATTAAACCCAGGTCGACAGCTTGCAAGGCAAATACCCTACATGCTGTGCTATCACTCAGGCCCCTGATATTATCATTTTCAATTATTATTAGCACACTGTCCCTTCTCTGTCTTCCCTAACCTCTGACTCCCACACACTTGTGGTTGATTCCACCTATTGACAAGACCTACTGATTCATGTTTTGCCTGGCCTTGGATATTGGTATCATACTACATATATAGTATGACTCGCAGACATGGGGCAGAGCTGCTACTGGCTCTCCCTGTGACCAGCCACTCACGAGGCGCCCGGGAGGGATGGTGGGTTCTAGCCCTGGCCCACCATCCCAGCAGAGCCTTGCAACAAGCCAGATGATTCCCCACTCCATGAGGGCCTCCATTTTCCACATCCGACTTCTCTCGCGTCAGACCTCCACCCAGCAGACCAGCCTATCAGCACCCAGCTCATCGAGTTCCACCCCTGCAGCAGTCTTTCTTAAATCCGGCTCAGGTATGCTGGTCCAGAGACTCACAGACATGGGGCAGAGCTGCTACTGGCTCTCCCTGTGACCAGCCGCTCACGAGGCGCCCGGGAGGGATGGTGGGTTCTAGCCCTGGCCCACCACCCCAGCAGAGCCTTGCAACAAGCCAGATGATCCCCCCACTCCATGAGGGCCTCCATTTTCCCACATCCGGATTTCTCTCGTCAGACCTCCACTCAGCAGACCAGCCTATCAGTGCCCGGCTCGCCACGGCCGCTTGCGGCCGCGCTGGTTCATCAATAAATGCTGGACTTAGAGATGCCTACAAGAGTATGTTACCTGCACGGCAGAGCCTGGCAAGCTACCCGTGTTGTATTTGATATATATGCCAAATACCAGTAACAATTATAGACCTCATTCCAGAATGGATTGAGGCTCTTTATGTTCCTGGAGCAAGTAGATGCCTTGGGCTCTACTAGCATGAGACAGGACATATGGAGCTGTTACTGGGGCCCACTCGAGCAAATCGATGATGAACAGGAAGACAGACAGTGATGGTTTATACCCCGCAAATAAATGCAGTCATTTTATATCTGTCCTTTTCCTTCTGGCTAATTTCACTCAGCATGATCCTCTCCATGTCCATCCACTTATAGGCAAATTTCATAACTTCATTTTTCCCAACAGCAGAATAGTATTCCATTGTGTAGATGTATCACAGTTTTTTTTATCCATTCATCTGCTAATGAAGTAGTATGAAAAGCCCCAACATTAAATTAATAAAATATGTAACAAATACTTTATAAGAGGGAAGCCTCTTTTTTTGGAAGGGAGAAGTCTCTGTTTACTCACACCATGTCCATCATTGGAAAGCACGCCCTCAACTCCTTCAGAACATGTTTTAAAACATACTGGTAAATATTGCTACTAAGATATTGTCCAATGTTCTTATCCCATCTAAATAGTATGGATATGTACATTGATCTTCTGTTGTGATATTTTATATGTTCATTGATAATATGGACTTCAGAAAAGCATACATGAGCGACCTCACAATGAAATTTTCTACTAAATATTCTAGAAATATCACGGGCCACAGCTGCAAACACACAAGAACTTGGCATCTAGGAGGGCATTAGACTGCCCTTCAATATAATATTTTAATTTCTCTGTGACAAAAGAGCTGAACTGATCATAGAAGATGCTTTGCGTGATACAAGATTGTTAAATGACTTCAATATTTTTATTAATTTTACTATTTGTGTCTAAATCTTAAATAATCTTAAATAATAACTTGGAGCTTGTTATTTTGTTTTAATTTTTTAAGTATTAAAACACTGTGATTGACAAATTTCCTCATAGTACAGTTATCACAAGTATTCACTGTTCAATACCAGTTCTACCACCAATGTGCCCCCTACCACCATCATAGTCACAGCCCCCACTCACTGCCCATTCCCACACCAGTCCCCAGTTTGTTGCAACTACAATGATCATTACAATGTATATGGGCAAGGTCCTGGGAAGGACCAGACCCTAAACTTGGTTGTTATCTAAGCCTGTCACCTGACCGTGGGTAGGAGCTGGACCTGGGTCATTGGAGGTGGGGATTAGGGAGGGGCCCCAATCCCTGCTCCAAGCCACAACAGCCCACATGTCTGCTGCCCTAGGAGTCTGTTGAAACTGGCCAGGGACTGAGCCAGTTTCTCCCTCTTGTTGTTCCATGGGCCACTCACCGTGGGTAGGAGCTGGAGCAGATGTGAGTCTGGACCTTCTCTTCTCAGGCATTACTGATGATGGAGGCTGAGGAGCTCATAGCCACGCCCACTTTCGGTCATTGGAGTTGGGGGCATGAGGGGAGGGGGGCCTCAATCCCTGCTCCAGGGGCTTGTTTGTTTTGAGTGCCACATCTGGTGATGATCAGGGCTTACTCCTGGCACTGTGCTCAGGGATCACTGCTGGAAGGCAAAGTGACTCTATGGGGTGCCAAAGATTGAATCCAGGTCAGCAATGTGGAAGGCAAGTGCCCTACCCACTGTACTACTAGTTCTCTGGCCCTGGTTGCAGATAAATTGACACCAAATACAAAAATTGTCTCTTCTAACATTTAGGTCATATTCTGAAATTGAGGATGGTGTAGCAACTGTTGGGGAACGCCACCGGGTCCCCGACAGTGCCGGGAAGTGAGTTCCCTTCTACCTCCGGCCGGGGGGGGATAGATGTGAAACTCAGGAATCCAATGCAGTTTTTAAAAGGCTTTTACTTATCACAGGTTTGGCATACAAATCCACAATAAGAAAAAATCCTGTACTTAGGATCCTGGCTAGAACCCCAGCCACGTGTAGGCCAAAATGGTGGCCACCACGTGCAAAGGCCCTGTAAAGAAGAGACAAAGACAAGACTCCCAAGATGGGTGCGAGCTCACAAAAGAGAGAGCCCAAAAAAGGAGGCTCAGAGAGGGAAACAGGCTAGTATTATACCCTGCAACTCAGAGCTCCCTCCCAGTGTTATGGAAAGCAAGAAGGGTCAAATGCCCTCAGGTAATTTCTCCAAGCACCTCACCTAGGCCATTTTATATGCTAATGTCTTGAGCCAAGATCTGCCTGGAAAAGCCTTTCTAAGGTAGAGAAGGGGGTTTCCGAGATGGCTTGTCTCTGTACCAAAAGTCTAATACTAGTACCAGTCAAATATTTCTCCAAGCCTTCACAAGTCTCGTCTACTTCACGGTAGTTTTGTATTTTAGTTGCCTTTGAGTATATCAGGGAGCCATGCTTGCTTGCTGGAGGCAAACAGCATTTCTCTCTGGTCTAATTACTTAGGGATCCTACGTGGCCAGGCAAATATACTGGTAAGCTCTAGCTAGTCCCACGATGATTGTGGTAGCATGAGAGAATATTTACACCAGCTAGTACAGAATACATGGTCAGATAAACTGCCACATTTAGACTACCCCCTTATCTATGAAGTGATTTGCAGGCGGCAATTCAGAGCAGATGCAGAGGCTCTTAGAGGAGTCCTGCAACAAGCAACCATGTCAACTCTGGTTAAACTTTAGTTACCTGCGTCCATCCGGGAACAATCACACGTACCAACATTTATGTATTTTCACACATTATCACGATTATCCTTGAGGAGACAATCAGATTTGTCAAGAGAAAATGACGCCAGAGATAAATGTTAGTCATTGTACTAGGAACTTGCTCTGAGAGGAGGAAGAAAGAGATTATAAATGAAGTGGTTGGGAGATGCAAGCACTCAGGCATCTGGGGAGTAAGTAATATTCTTTCCCTCTTTTTTGTAAGCTCAGAAAGAGATACGGTCTCTAACTTTCATCCTCTGCTTAAAAGATGTGCCTGTCCTCTGAGACAGAGTAGGCATGTGGGTTGGGCCTATAAGCCACTGTAAAAAAATATTCTGTGGTCCAAGCAGAACTAAGCTGGGCTTTCTCTGAGTGGCAGTGGACAGACTCTCTGGCCCATGCTCCAGAGCTGTGGGCATACTAGTTCGGTGGTCTGGGTCCTGTCTGTGCTCCCGTTTAATGCTCAACTTGGGTTCTCTTATCTCTATTGTCTATTGCTGTTTTAGCCCTATGCACCCACTCTGTCCCTTGAATGTTCTGACTTGCCTTTCTCTGCTCTCTGATATACTGAATTAGGAGACCCAATTCTGTTCCTCTCCTTACGTGGTCAATCCAAACAGATGATTTTGCCTTTACCAAGTCTTGCTGATTTGGTCACAAGGACTGAACATTTTAATAAAGTCTTAAAACACATTTTGAAAGGTGTATATGTGTGTGTATACTAGAGAGAGAGTATGTATTTAGTAAGAGAGAGGAAATGGAGCACATCATAACAAAAATATGTACAGTATTGTTATTCAACTTAAGTCAACCCTATCTCATTAATCCTAGGGTTATATAAATTCATTTATTACCTTGAAACAATATTTATAAAATCACTTAAATATTTAAGTAAATTTATATTTTAGTAGCATATACTTTAAATTCAAACAAATTAGTAAGAGTCAAGTTAGAGTTTCCGTGATAATATAAAGCCTTATTAAAGAATATGTTTCAAAGCAGGTTGACTCAGAGAGGCAGCACAGCAGATTTGCCTTGCACATGACTGACCCAGATTGGAGCCACAGCACCACATACAGCCCCTGAGCACTGCCAGGAATGATTCCCTGAGCACAGAGCCAGAAGTAGGAATTAAACCTCGAGCACACCTAGGTATGACCCCAAAGTGATAACAAAATAAAAGATGATTATTTTTATGTGATCAGAAAATTTATCTGAGTCTTTTTGATAAGTCTTATTTACTAAAATAGGATTATTCCATTTGTCTAGGAACATTTTGATTATAAAATATAATCTGCAATAATTATATACAAGTGCACTGTCACTATATCACTGTCTTCCGCTCATCATCGATTTGCTAGAGCCGGCCCCAGTAACATCCTCCATATGTCCTGTCTCATGCTAGTAGAGCCCAAGGCATCTGCTTGCTCCAGGAACATAAAGAGCCTCAATCCATTCCGAATGAAGTCTATAATTGTTACTGGTATTTGGCATATATATCAAATACAACACAGGTAGCTTGCCAGCTCTGCTGCAGGTAGCATATTCTTGTAGGCATCTCTAAGTCCAGCATTTATTGATGAACCGCGACGGCCGCAAAGGTACCCAGAGAGCCGGCCGCTGATAGGCTGGTCTGCTGGGTGGAGGTCTGACGAGAGAAGTCCGGATGTGGAAAATGGAGGCCCTCATGGAGTGGGGAGTCGCCTGGGCTTGTTGCGAGGCTCTGCTGGGGTGGTGGGCCAGGGCTAGAACAAGTGCAATAAAATAAAAAGAAACAATTACATAGAACTAAATTTGCCCATTATTTTATTTATTTTTTGGTTTGGGGAATACATTGGGCAGGTATGCAAGGCTTAATCCTAGTTCAGTGCTCAGGGTCATTCTTGAGTGTTCTTTGGAACCATGTGGTGACAGAAATCAAAATCAGTCTCTAGCATGCAAACATGCCTCCAGTCCAGTAATTTAGCTCTCTGGGGCCTTCTGATTATTTTCAAAATGGTCTCTAACAAGATACAGAGAACTCTCCACAAACAAACCTTGACCACTGGTGGCTCAAATGTGGATTAACACAGATTTCAGAACCAGCATCAACTTAATATGCATTCTAAAGTATTGTTTTTTTTTTACTTGTTTGTGTTTTTTTGTTGTCATTGTTTAGGCCATACACAGAAGTTCCTCGGCTCTTTACTCAGGATCACTCCTGGTGGGATTGAGATACCATATATGGTGCCAAGAATCCAACCCAGGTGAGCCGTGTCAAAAAGCAGAGCCCTACCCACTACTCTATTGCTCATTCTCCGCATACTGAAATTTTGATGAAATGTCTGATCATGGTTTTTGTAAGAATTGAACAAGTTAAATAATGATAATCAGGTCTAAATATGATACTCAATATGCAAGATATTTGCTCCCAGCACTGAGTCAGAAGTTCACAGAATTGGTTCACAATCTTATGTTTTTTTTAGATATTAGGTTAAACAGACTCCAATAACATATCAACTCAGTTCTGAATGACTTCATTATTAATGAGTATTAATGAAACTCCTTTCTCATTCAGTTTTTATTCAAAAAGAAACTTTCCCAGTAATGGCTCAACTTCAGTTTGAGTCATGAGACAGTAACTGTCTGGATTTCTTTCCCTATTCAAATCCCCAATTACTTTTACCCCTCCTTCTGATTTTCAAGTTTTCAGTAGTTTGCCAAATACAATTTAAGCTGTTGAAAAATACTAGATTTCAAGTGTCATAAAAGACAAATCAAATTCTTGAAAGGAGCAATACTCATATTTTTTCCAAACAGTGAAATATTTTTAAAAGCTTGCTTATTTCTCTCTCCCATGCACGTTTTTCACTAAATCAGCTTTTTTTGTTCTTTTCCTATTCAAAGAAATTTGCTTATCAACTGATTCTGGTTAGAGTAATTTGTCTAATCTTTCTAGATCTGCAGTGCCAACAGTCTTCATTTTTTTTGACAGTCATACAGAGCTTTGTAAAAGATACTAGAGAGTGTTATCTAATTTTCTTATCTTTTTATTGTGACATCCTGCAATAATTGCAAAACCCATATGATTAAACACCAGTATGATGCTATTTAAAGCCTTCAGCTTTTTGACTAGGTATAACAAAAAAAGCATTTCCAAAAAGCAACACAAAATAAAAGTGTTGATGAAACCAGAGCCATAGTACAGCAGGTAGGTCACTTGCCTTGCACATGGCCGACCAGGTTTGATCCTCGGAACTACATATGGTTCTCTGAGTTCTGCCAGGAATGATCCCTGAGTGCAGAGCCAGGAGTAAGCCCTGAGCACTGCTGGGTGTGCTTCCCTCTCCCCAAAAAAGGTATTGATGCTTAAAGTTAAAAGGCAATTACAGGGGTTTATTATAAGGCTCAAAGGCAATTATAGGGAGCCAAGGAGTTGCTTCAAAGGGCTGGATCACATGCTTTGCCCTGTATGTAATCACTGACACTGTGTGGCCATTTGAGCACAGCCCTGAGTGGCCCCAACTTGCCCCCCACATCAAAGGGCAACCACAAGATTGTAGAATTTGAAAGCAATGCAAGGTCTTGCAAAGAACACATCACTGAAAAGTCCAACATCTTCATTTTATAAAGAAAATGAAGAACAACAAATAGATGATTTTTAATGCAGCCCTCTAATCTTTTCAAAATATCTCTCATGAGGTCTCAAAGAGTTGCAGCAGCTTCTAAACACAGGCTTCAGTCTCCCCTTGTTTCTCCAACTCGAATATCTCATCAATCACTAGGCCTTATCTCATCCACCTATTTTTTTTAAGTATTTTATTATACCACCGTGAGATATACAAATAAAAAGATATACAATTAAAAAGTTCATGTTTGGGTTTTGGTCATACAGTGTTTCAGCACCCGTCCCCTCCACCAGTGCCCATCTCCCACCACCAACATCCCCGGGTTCCCTCCCCCTTCCCCCAGCCCTGCTCCATGGCAGGTTCTTTATTTCTTTCCCTTTCTCTCTCTTTCTTTTTCCTTCCCTTCCAGACTATGGATTACAGAACATACATTAAAAGGTTGTCATGTGTATCCTTTTGCCTCTATTTAATGCTCAGTTCTAGGTTGGCATTAGTACCCTCGACAATTATTAGCACCCTGTTCCATTTTCTGTCTTACCTAAACTCTGACTCCCACACGTTTGTGATAATTTCCACCTTTGACAAGACCTCCTGATATATGTTTCACTTGACCTTGGATATTGGTATCATAATATGTACATATATATTTATGCCATGCAAATAAATGCAGTCATTCTGTATCTGTCTCTCTCCTTCTGGCTAATTTCGCTCAACATAATCTTCTCCATGTCCATCCATTTATAGGCAAATTTTATAACTTCATTTTTCCTAACAGCTGCATAGTATTCCATTGTGTAGATGTACCAAAGCTTCTTTATCCAGTCATCGATTTTCGGGCACTCTGGTTGCTTCCAGATTCTGGCTATTGTGAATAATGCTGCTATGAACATAAAAGTAGGGATGGTGTTTCCGCTGCGTATTTTTGGTTTCCCAGAGTAGATTCCCAGGAGTGGTATGGCTGGGTCAAATGGGAGTTCAATTTCTAGTCTTTGGAGGAAAGTCCATATTGTTTTCCAGAAAGGCTGTACCAGCCGGCATTCCCACCAACAATGGATGAGTGTCCCCTTTTCCCCACATCCACGCCAGCACTTGTTGTTCTTGCTCTTTGGAATATGTGCCAGTCTCTGTGGTGTAAAGTGGTATCTCATTGTTGTTTTGATTTGCATCTCTCTGATGATTAGTGATGATGAGCATTTTTCATATGTTTTTTGGCCATTCGAATTTCTTCCTTTGCTGAAGTTTCTGTTCATTTCTTTCTCCCCATTTTTTGATGGGGTTGTTTGTTTTCTTCTTGTAAAAGTTCCTACCAGTGCCTGATATATCCTGGATATTAACCCCTATCAGATGGGTATTGGGTGAATATTCTTTCCCATTCTGTGGACTGCTTTTGTATCTTAGTCACTGTTTCTTTGAGGTGCAGAAGCTTTTTAGTTTCATGTAGTCCCATATGTTTATCTTTTCTTCTAGTTGCTTTGTTAGTGATGTTTCACCTTGAAGATGCCTTTAGCTTCAATGTCGTGGAGGGTTTTTTCCTATATTTTCTTCAATGTACTTTTATGGATTCAAGTCTGATATTGAGATCTTTAGTCCATTTTGATCTGATTTTTGTGCATGGTGTTAGACACAGGTCCAAATTCATTTTTTTACATGTTGCTGCCCAGTTTTCCCCAACACCACTTGTTGAAGAGGCTTTCCTTACCTCCATTTTAGACTCATTGCACCTTTATCAAAGATTAAATGATCATGTGTTTGAGGTTGGGTGTCAGGATACTCAATTCTATTCCATAGGTCCACAGGTCTGTTTTTATTCCAATACCATGCTGTTTTAATTACTACTGCCTTGTAGTACAGTTTGAAGTTGGGAAAGGTGATGCCTCCCATCTTCTTTTTTCCCGAGGATTGCTTTTAGCTATCCTTTCATCCACCTATTGAGACCTAAATTTGTCTTTTTTCTCTCTTCCCAACATCATTATCATTTCCTCAGCCATTGTTAGTTTGGGGATAAGTCCAAACTGGCTCTCTCAGTAAGAAGAGTACTTCACTCCTGTCAGTCTTTCTGCTTCATTGTCATCACTTGATTTTTCATCCTATACCCTAAAAAAAATAACAAACTACTTGCGAATCAATGAACAGATTGTGTTCTTTCTCTTTTCTAATTCGATGAACTTACTACATTAATATACATCTGCTCTGTCCTCCACAATGTCCATTTATCTGACCAGGGTCTGGTCACCCATTAAACCTTAGCTACATGATCTCTACCCCTCAACCTATCCTAATTTCAGGCTTTGTTTATATATTCTTATAGTTCCCATATTTATTGCAGTTTACTTTCCTTTTCATTGTATCTCAAGACTCTCTATTATAATAATTAGTTAGCTCACTGGAATTGTGTTTTAGGACCAACACTGTAGCTTGTGATTTTTTTTTATTCTTCATAACATAGCCCAGCACCTAGGGAAGAATGTAGGAGTTCAATACATAATAATAATCACTTTAATAATAATTAATTTTAGTATTTGTTTTCTGTATTGGATATTGTGCTAAATACATCAACACTTTTTTTTGTGCTGGTTAATTTCTTTGTTTTCTAGGCCACACCCAGTGGTGCTCAGGTATTACCCCTGGCGTTCACTGAGGGATTACTTCTGGAGTGCTCAGGAACAAAAATTCAGGTGGCTGTTTGCAAAGTTAGCACCCTACACTGTATATTGCTTTAGCCTCAATGCTAGTTAATTTATTTTTTTATTTTTTAAACTTTATTTAAACACTGTGATTTTAAAAGTTGTTCACAGTGAAGTTGTTTCAGGTATTCAACATTCAAACACCAGTCCCACCACTAATGTGCCCCTTACTGCCACCAAAGACGCTAGTTTCCCAATCATCCCCAAAGCCTACTCCCTTAGCAGGCACTAATTGATTGATATTACATTGATTAATATAACATATATCTCGTAATAGTGTTGCTAAAGTTATGATCATTTTTATGAGCTGTTATATGTGCATTGGACCATCTGTGTTATTGCTTTCACTAATTGAACTTATTTAACTTAGTGGGGCTTCTACTCAATTTTTTAACAAAGCTATTCTTGTTAATTTCTTGAAGATACTCAATATTCAACCCCAATCCCAGCACCATTGCAACTTCCCATCACCATTATTTCCAATTTTCCTCACCACTGCTTAAGCCTGCCATATAGCAGACCTCCAATAATTTATTGCTTTTTATAGCTAATTTGCTAAAAATGATCAAGAAATATTGTCTTAGAAAAAGTTAGTGAACATTGTTCAATTTCATCATGGAGCCATTGAGCCATTAAGCCCTTGGATAAGAAATTACTGATAAGCAAGAACAACAAGTGCTGGCGTGGATGTGGGGAAAAGGGGACACTCATCCATTGTTGGTGGGAATGCCGGCTGGTACAGCCTTTCTGGAAAACAATATGGACTTTCCTCCAAAGACTAGAAATTGAACTCCCATTTGACCCAGCCATACCACTCCTGGGAATCTACTCTGGGAAACCAAAAATACGCAGCGGAATCACCATCCCTACTTTTATGTTCATAGCAGCATTATTCACAATAGCCAGAATCTGGAAGCAACCAGAGTGCCCGAAAATCGATGACTGGATAAAGAAGCTTTGGTACATCTACACAATGGAATACTATGCAGCTGTTAGGAAAAATGAAGTTATAAAATTTGCCTATAAATGGATGGACATGGAGAAGATTATGTTGAGTGAAATTAGCCAGAAGGAGAGAGACAGATACAGAATGACTGCATTTATTTGCATGGCATAAATATATATGTACATATTATGATACCAATATCCAAGGTCAAGTGAAACATATATCAGGAGGTCTTGTCAAAGGTGGAAATTATCACAAACGTGTGGGAGTCAGAGTTTAGGTAAGACAGAAAATGGAACAGGGTGCTAATAATAGTCAAGGGTACTAATGCCAACCTAGAACTGAGCATTAAATAGAGGCAAAAAGATACACATGACAACCTTTTAATGTATGGTCTGTAATCCATAGTCTGGAAGGGAAGGAAAATAGAAAGAGAGAGAAAGGGAAAGAAATAAAGAACCTGCCATGGAGCAGGGCTGGGGAAGGGGGGAGGGAACCGGGGATGTTGTTGGTGGGAGATGGGCACTGGTGGAGGGATGGGTGCTGAAACACTGTATGACCAAAACCCAAACATGAACTTTTTTAATTGTATATCTTTTTTATTTGTATGGAGATGGGCACTTGGTGGAGGGACGGGTGCTGAAACACTGTATGACCAAAACCCAAACATGAACTTTTTAATTGTATATCTTTTTATTTGTATATCTCACGGTGGTATAATAAAATACTTAAAAAAATAAAACTAAAACTGATGCTTCAGAAAAAAAAGAGAAGCTGATATGAAGGCTGAAGAATATGAAAAAAAAGAAATTACTGATATGATGTTACAGGATAGGCATTGTTAAAATATATTTTGTTATTTTTTACCTTATACATTTTATTACTTTTAATTTTTATTCTTTATTTTCTTTTTTATTTTATTTTATTATACTACCTTGAGATATACAATTACAAAACTGTTCATGATTAGGTTTCAGTCACACAGTGTTCCAGCACCCCATCCCTCCACCAGTGCACATTTTCCACCACCAGTGTCTCCTATTCTTCCCCCCTCCCCACACACCTGCCTCTATGGAAAGCAATTCACCTTCTCTCTATATCTATCTATCTATCTATCTATCTATCTATCTATCTATCTATCTATCTATCTATCTATCTATCTATCTATCTATCTATCTATCTATCTATCTATCTATCTATCTATCTATCTATCTATCTATCTATCTATCTATCTATCCATCTCTCCCTTCTCTTACACATTGTGGCTTGCAGTAAATGCATTGAGGTGTTATCATGTATATCCCTTTGCCTACATTCAATGCTCAGTCTAGAGTGGTATTACCATTTCCAACAATTATTAGAACACTACCTGCCCCTTGAGGTGTTGCAGGTGTGACTGCGGTGCCTGGCTATATTTGGTCAAAAACATGATGCTGCTCTGAAAATATCTCATTGTTGTTTTGATTTGCATCTCCCTGATGATAACATCTTCCTCATTTGCATCTCCCTCATGATCATTAGTGATGATGATATTTTTTCCTATGCCTTTTGGCCATTTCTTCTTTGATGATGTTTCTGTTCATTTCTTGTTCCCATTTCTTTCATGGGGTTGGCTGTTTTCTTCTTGTAGGGTTGTCTTATATTTTACATCCATTAAATCTGGTGCGCTACTCCGTATATAAGTATACTAGTGTTTGAGAATTCCAAAGTTTGTAAGTGGGTAATAAAGTTGGTGTTAAATTTATAACTGGGTGGTGACTTTGGGGCATGGCCTTCTGGAATAATTGGGAGTTGGGAGGAGGGAGCCTATCCCTAACTCCGTGGAAGCCTAGATATTTCAGTCCCAAAGTCGTAAGACCTGAGTTTTTCAAAGGCATAATTTCTGGGTGGTGCTTGCCTGAGCCATGGAGTTCAACCTTGAATATGGCTGTGATTGTAGAGTGTGGAGGTTTTCAGCAACTAGGGCTGTGTTAGGACTGGCCAGACCCAAACTTGTCCACCTCTAGGGTGCCCCAGTGTAGTCAATGCTAGTTAATTTTTTATTTCAACTTAGCAAGACCATAATACTGAGATATTCGGTCAAATACATCTGGATGCTGCTCTGAAAATATTTCTTAGATAAAACTAAAGTTTAAATCAGTATACTTTGTGTTATGTCTCCACATTACAAGTAGACATCATTCAATCAGCTAAGAGCTTTGGGGAAGAAATCATCTCCCCTCCAGGAGAGTAAATTCTGTCAGAGACTTCCAGAGCTCAAGCAGAGGCAAGTCTTCCTGGTCTCTTGTCGCTTAACTGCAAGATTTTGAATTTGTCAGCCTCCATTGATATAAGTAAGCCAATTCCTTTCTTACTCTGTGTCCATGCACCGCCCCACCCCACACATACCATACACCACAGATATTCTAAAGGTCAGTTTCTCTGTAAAACCTTGACCAATTCACCTTCTAATTATACTATGATGAAAACAGTATTATTTTCATTTAGAAATTAGAAAATAAAGACAGAGACACCAATATGCTAATAATTCAGGAACCCAGTGCCCAGGCTGTGAACTCTGGTGTTTTTGGTTGTCAGGGTAAGTAGCCTCTCCCCACTTCTCCGTACTTCCAGTAGCCCCCGCAGCTACGCCCACCTCCCACCACCACACCCACCTCCCACCACCACGCCCACCTCCCACCACCACTGCAATGTCGACTCCTTTGCCCGGACCATAGATCCTGAAGTGTCTGAACCAGGCAGCTGCATACACCTAAAGAACAAACAGTTTAATAAATTCTTAGATAAAGACTTAACAACCCTGCAATTAGATATAATAATGTTCACATAAATAGGTTTGTTTATTCTTCTTGATTTTAATATTACAGCTTTGTTATCTAATCAATTTTAATTCTAGAATTATACCCACAGTTTTTTTCTACATTAAAACAAATTGAAAAAAAGAAATGAGGAAGTAGAAATACAATAAAGACGGTAAGTTAATACCTCCTTGGTAGAAAAACCAAATCTTGAGTCAAAGTCAGCTTAACCATAAAGATCACAGTCTTAAATAATCTTGCTAGTAATGCTTGTGTGATTAAATGAATGAGTCAACACATAAATGTAACAGGCTCACTTTTTTAATGTAAATTTCTCAAGTAGAAATTTTATTATTTCTGAAATCTGCAATGACTAAAAATCTTTACTTGAAGTAGATCTTAAGAATCATTCAATCGTTTCAACCTCATTTTATTGATGAGAGGAAACTCAAGGTCTATGATGCTACTCACTTAGTGAATGACCAGGGAACTGAAATCTGGGGTCCCTGGGAATTAATACTAGAGAACTTTCATTGTGCCACACAGCCTCTTCCACGACAACCTTGAGTCATTGACTCCAAGTTTCTATAGGAAAAAACTGACTGTGCAGTATTGCTGTGGTAGAATCCTATGGTCACCATATACCTTGGCCCACAGAGCACCTTCTTACTCTTCCTTCAACAAAATGTGGATCCCAAGACCAGCTTATGTATCTTTCAAATCAAAGTGTAGGTTAACTAGCTGGGGCAATAAAGGGAATAAAGAAGAGGAAAGAAGGCTGGGCCTGTGTTTTAGCATGCATGTTTTCTGTTGAGTTCTAGTTTAATCTGCAATGCCAGGAAAAAATAAAAGCTGTAAGACTGACAATGTCGACATAAAGGCAAGCTTTTCCTGGAGTTTTTCAGCTTGAATTAGCAGCTTCCTCTTTTCCTCTTTCATTTTATCATATGACTTTATCCATGTCATCCATTACAAGGGAATTTAATCTTTAGTTGATAGTTAAGTGAATGGTGTTTAATGGTGTATCTGTGACATTTCCCATATATGCTCAGTGAATATTCATGTGTGACTTTTTAGGAATGATGGTTGAGCAATTAGACAGAGATTTTAGATGGAAGTTGATCTTAACTCAACTTCTCAAATACCTTTTCATTCACATTCATCATGAGTCCTTAAAGACATCCAAGATATTGAGAGCTGATGAAAATCTGCCAGGAGGGGGAAAAGTTTCTATCTTCCAAAAAAACTATAACATGAGATTAGTGAAAGAATTCGAACTATCATGCTTATATGGTCTTTTCGATAGACCAGACACTCTGAGAATGCTAATTTAAGGTCGCCATTGTCAAATGATAACAAAAAAATATCAACCTTACCTCCTGAACATAAAGAGAGCTGAAGAAATAAAAAACAAGTCTGTCTTTGTTTCTGTTTGGAGTCTCTTTGAGCCTTTTAGATGATTCTGTAAAAGCAACGGAAAATAAGGGAAATAGTTTTGAGTATCAGCTGAGAGTCTGATACTCTCAGGATCTGTTGGATCCTTGTTTCTATGAGTCATAGTTGCCACCTCTGTTTTGGGTAAGCATCATCAGCCTCAAAGTTCTTTGGCCACATCACACCTACTTACACTTGCATTCTACTGTATTTCTGCTTCACTTCTCTTTTTGATGGGGTTATAATGTTGACCAATGCATTCACTTAGCTTACACAATTGCTAGAACTCATCCATTAAGATCCACTTCCCCACAGAGCTAAAGTGTCATTTTCCGGATAAGCTTTTTTTAGGGTTATTAGAAAGATCAAATTGAAGAAAGTGTGCAGAAGCTTTATGCTGGCTATTTGCTGGGAGGGCAAAGAAAAAGTGGAATATATCACTTAAAATAAAAACTTTTCTTTATCCAAAACCTTTTTGATAAAGTTTTGCACTCTATACCTAGATTTCATTTATAAAAATAATAGTTAAAACCATTATTTATTAGATAATTTTTATTCCATTGATTAAATTCTAACTAACACATGATACAGAAAATAGATAAGCAGATAAAGATATATAAGCACATACCTATATATGTCATTGGGCTCTCAAAATCATCCTAAAAAGCATGAATCTTAAATAATTTTTTAAAATTTTAAAAAGCAGTTTACCAAAGAGAAAACAGGACTGTAGAGGCCAAGTAACTTACTTAAAATGATACAGATATTAAGTCAAAATAGTACTAGAGCCAAGATATGGAAGCAACCCAAATGCCCAACTGCAGATGAATGTGTGAAATTGTGGTATATGTACACAAAGGAATACTAGGGAGCTAGAAGAAAGGGCAAATCATGCAGTTTTCCACCACCTGGATGGATTTGGATGATCACATTCATACGTGGGACTTAAAGATACTGCAAGGTAACAACAAAGAGTCAAAAGCAACATAGTGAGAGAATTAATCCACAAAGCTGAATTTGGGATTTGGGGAGAGAACTTGAAAGGGAGTGACTTAGGGCCCTGGGAGAGGGATGCAGGTACACAGAAGATGGAATTATGTACATGTGAAACCATTATTTACAGTATTGTAAACTATAGTACCTCAATAGGCTACCGGCTCTCCTTGTGCTCAGCTGATCATGAGGCGCCCAGGAGGTAAGGCGAGTTCTAGCCCTGGCCCACCATCCCAACAGAGCCTCGCAAGATGCCAGAGGACCCCCCCACACCATGAGGGCCACCATTTTCAACATCCAGACACCACAGCCTGTCAGAGCTCCACCCAGGAGAAAAGCTGACCTCAAGCCCTGCTCATCAGAGTCCCACCCTACGGTGGAAACTGTTTTAAGACCCGGTATGCCTGATCCAGAGACTCAGACATACAGGGCAGAGCTGCTACTGACTCTCCTCAGCTGATCATGAGGCTCCCGGGAGGGGAAGGTGAGTTCTAGCCCTGGCCCGCCGTCCCAACAGAACCTCACAAAAAGCCAGAGGAACCCCCACACCATGAGGGCAGCCATTTTCAATATCCGAACACCACAGCTCTTCAGAGATCCATTAAGAGAAAAGCTGATCTCTCCCCATTGCAAATGCACAAGACGAGAGTTTACTACTGAGAATATACCACTCACATGGCAGAGCCTGGCAAGCTACCTGTGTTGTATTTTATATGCCAAAAACCAGTAAAAATAGTCTCAGGCTCTTCGTGTTCCTGGAGCGAGCAGATGCCCTTGGGCTACAATAGCACGTGACAGGATGTATGGCTATGTTACTGGTGCCTGCTTGAGAAAATTGATGAACAATGGGAAGACAAGTGATACAAGTGATACAAGTACCTCAACAAATTTAAAAAAATCTTTATAACCCCATTCTAATTCGGTTGGTCTCCAAAAATCATTTTAAAATTAATGTTGCAAAGTTAAGTAAAATAATTGTGTGACAATTCACTTTAAACTGTCAAATTTTAAGATCTGTTGACAATGATTATTCAGGTTTAAGAAGAAAATAGGTAAAGGGCCAGAGTGATAATACAGTGGGTAGGGCATTTGCCTTGCAAGCCGCGGACCCGGATTGATCCCAGCGTCCCATATGGTCCCCTGAGCACCGCTATGAATAAATCCTGAGTGCAGGGCCAGGAGTAACCCCCTGAGCATCACCTGGTGCGACCCAGAAAGCAAAAAAAAAGGGGGAGGGCAGAATAGTAAAAAAAAAAGAATCTGCCACAGAGGCAGACTGGGGAGGCAGGTGTGAAATGGAACATTGGTGTAGGGAAGCCGACGTGAGTGAAACGATGGGTGCTCAACATTGTATGCCTGAAACTCAATCATTAGTAAGTTTGTATTCCACATGATTGAATAAATTTCTTAAAAGAATTAAAGATTAAGTACCTTGTCCTCAAGAGAAGCAAGAAGTACAGAATAAGCTTTTATAGAAGAAAGCAAATAAAAAAAATATAAAACTTTGATGCCTTGTTAGTTTACATAAAGAAACATAGAAAGGTCACACTTTAATTTGTTGTGAGTAGGAAATATTTTAATCCGATAATTATTATTCCATTTCATGAATTATTAATTCAGTTTATGTACTGCCATTTGCTGTATTAGATATTGCAGGGAACAAAACCTGAGAGAAAGTAAAAACTTTTTTTGGTGGGCGAGGTCACACCTGGTAGTGCCTCAGGCCTTCCTCTTGGTTGTGCACCATTCCTAATGTAGTGTGAGCTAAAACAAATAAACAGGTTGTCAATGTGTAAAATAAGTACCATTCTCACACTCTATCTCTCCAGCTCCCAACCATTTTTTTAAAACAGGAATAATTAAAAGACAGCAAGTTATCCTAGCACCTGTTATGACAGGTACTGGGAAGTGAACCTTGAGCAAGATAGATTAATCATTGAGTATTGGATTAATCATTGAGGACATGGATTAATCAATACCTTATGGAGAATTCTGGAAGAATTTAAATAATGAAGACTCTGTGAAATAAAAATACCACTAAATGGTCCATCTCAAATCAGGAAGATAAAAGGAAGGAAGAAGGGAATTAAATTAAAGACTATGAAAAACTGTTATACTTTAGGTATTGTAACTTACTTGATATGGGACTTACTCAACAGGGACAAAATGGAGAGGTTTCTGGCTCCCACTCGAGCAAATCGATGAACAACGGGAAGACAAGTGATACAAGTGAACTTTCTTGATGTCATGACAATGTATGAGGCACACATGTATTCATTAATTTATGAGTTTAAATAATGGTTCTCTGTTAGAAGCCTATTTTATGCCGAATGTGTGCAAAATATCAGAATATGGAAAGAATGGGTCACCTATAAGAAAAATAAAATTACCATTTTGACAATTATTCGCACACTGATCCCTTTTCTTTCTTACCTTACTTCTGAACCTAAGTGTATATATGCAAGCCACAATGTGCAACAGAAGGGACTGAGAGGGTAAGAGAGAGAATGAGATAGAGAGAGAGAGAGAGAGAGAGAGAGAGAGAGAAAGACAAAGTGCCTGCCATAGAGGCAGGTTGGGGGAGGGAAGGGAATCAGGGGACATCGGTGGTGGAAAATGTGCACCGATGGAGGGATGGGTGCTGGAACACTGTATGACTGAAATCCAATCATGAACAGTTTTATAATTGTATATCTCACGATGGTATAATTAAAAAATAAAGAAAAAGAAAATTTTGAACAGGTTTTTTATAGTCTTCAATTTTATGAGATTTCAGAATATGAATTGATGACAGAGAGCCGAAAAACAGAGAACCTAAATACAGTTTTTTTAATTTATTTCTTTGTTTTATTGAATCACTGTGAGATACAAAGTTACAGAGTTGTTTATGATTGGGTTTTAGTTATACAATGATCCAACACCTGTTGCTCCACCAGTTTATACTTTCCACCACCAATGTCCCCAGTTTCCTCCCACCACCCACCCCAATCTGCCTCTATAGTAGACAATTTTCTTCTCTCCCTCTCTCTCTCCCTCTATCTCTCTCTCGTGACATTATGGTTTGCAACGCAGGTACTGAAATACAGTTTTTTAAAGAACATCTATTTTGATAATGAGGAAATCAAGTCTACATAATTTATAGTACAGGTTCACCAAAGAAATTATTTACAGGAATAGGATTGGAACTAATGTTCATTTCTACTAGAAAGGACCTATGCCACATAAAATGTGAAGTGAACTCCATTTACTTCATGTTCCAAAGAGTAATGTTTGGTTGTATTTGATAGTGATAACGCTAGTGTCCTAATCTGGCTCTTAATAAGTTTTTCCCTGAAAGACCTTATAATGAGGATAGTGTTTTGAAAATTACATTAACTTTATTTGCTGAAAAATTTCTCAGAAATACAAAAAAGTATCAGGGGTCAGTTGAGTTAATAACACCAGAGATTCATTATTTAAAAAAGAAAAATTCCTGTTTCTGAGAAAATATGTCAATATAACCTTAAATATATATTGTAAATTGCTTTTATATTCTTTCATCCTCCCTCTCACCTCATATCTGTGCCTGCATGCTACTACTGAACCCTCTTCTTCTTTCATGTTTTTATTTAGATTTTGGGCCACATCTGGCTGTGCTCAAAAGGTTCTCCTGGCTCTGTACTTACAGATCACTCCTGGCGGGCTTAGGAGGACCTAGGTGGTGCCAGGGATTGTTCCCTGGTCAGTCTCATGCAAGGCAAAAACTTCCCTGCTCTACTACCACTCTGAAACCTGAATTCTCCTCTTTTAAAGTGAACATTGTTATTATCAAATTACGATCTCACCATGTGACTGCATATAAGTACAATGACCCCTCCCCCCCAGGTCACCTCTCTAAGTACACTGACATGAGTGGTCTGGGTTAGGCTTAACATGTGATTTTGGAGGAACATAATCTTGTCCGTATTAATGGGACATAATAGTCATGTGTGTTTTAAAAGTCATGTGTGTGTTTTAAGCCAGTATCTACTCAATAAAGGAGTTTTTTAATCATTGTTGTGTTTTGTTAATACCAGCACAGATAGATGCATGTACATCATATTGCTATGTATTCCAGATTTAAAACATTTCTGTAAATCCATCTCTTCATCCTTTATCTTATGTTCTTTCCCAGTTATTTCTAGGGAATAAGAGAGTTGGTGCTGAAAACATTGTTACAACTAAACGCATTGTGTTGTCATCTATAAGCTTTTATAGATGCATCAGAGTAAAAATAAAGCAATTAATTTATCACTAATTTTTAAAAATTAAACTGTCTTTTAGGCTGCCATTTAAACAATTCTAGCTAGTGATTGATTTGCTTATTATACTTGGTTTGTGAGGAATCTTTAAAATTATAAATTGATTTTAAACAATTTAGGCAATATAGAAATTGTAACATAAAATATGCCATCCTTCATTATCCCCCATCAACTTTCCCCCAAATTTGCTTCCCTGAATTAACCACTTCTAACAGTCATATTCTTCCAGTATTTTTCCTATCCAGAAACTAGTAGAAAGAGCGATTGATTGGGGCTGGATTAACAGTACGGTGGGTAATGCGTTTACTTGTGTGCTGTCCAGTAGAGTTCAGTCCCCAGCACTGCATATGCTCCCCAAGTCTTTCCAGGAGTGATTCCCGAGAGCAGAGCTAGAAGTAAACCCTGAGCACCGGACGGGGTGACCCCAAAACCAAACCAAAACAGAGATAAAGAGATATAGAGGATGAATAGATAACAAACTTTTTCTTTGCATTTTTTAAACCAATCTTGTTCTACATTTTTTCTTCTACGGACCAAAACACATCAAGACAGTGTTCCCTTATCTGTCTTAAAAATCTGCAGAGCAGTTGATAAGAACCATCCCTAAGCAAAGGCTTAAGATTTTACTAATTTACTAGTTTCGTTTCCAGATTCTGAGAACATCTGAACAGAACCAAAGTGAAAAAAGTTTTTAGGGATGAAGATTGATGTGAACATAAAAAATAAAATAAAATCAGATGTCATATGTTTGTGGCTCATCCACCTATATGGTTTTTATTTGCTTCATAAACATTTTCTGATTCACGCAAATATTATTAGGAAGCAACATCTTGCTTGAAAGCAAGGTCATCCTAGGTTTTAGAATAATTCCATTGTGCGTCTCATGGACAAAGGTGGGCTACAGAGCACGGAGCACCAAAAAAGACTGCACTTGCACATGTATTAACACTCCATTTCATCTCCCTGCAGCTGCACCAAAGCCCAGAAACCACCACATACAGAGGAAAAGCTCAACACTATCTTTGTGAGTGGTGAGGCTTGCACAGCCCCAGTCACAGCGTAGCTGCAGTCACTTGCTGTGCTAGGAATCACAGTCCACAGAGCTGCCAGGATGGTGCTCAGGACATGGGAAGCTCCCGGGATAGAACTCGGACTCTGTTTGCAAGGCAACCGCTGTAAGCGGCCACTGAGCCATTCCCACCCCATCACATATCTTCACTAAATAGTTCTGGCATATCACATTGTACAGATCTAGTAGTATATCACATTGTTAAGATCTGTTTGTACATGTTAATGTGGACGGCCATTGTGGTAACAATTTGCATTATCATTGTATCACATGGTTATTATTTCCTTTTTGTAGTGGGAGAACTGCAGTGCAGTGTTTTAATGGGTCTATTAAAATAGAGAAGTGGAGGTCCAGAGAGCCTACCTGGCATATACGGGGGCCATGAAGGGCGCAAGTTCCAAGCCCACCACTCTCGATTCTCCAGGCAATCTCAGTGCCTCTGCTGTTTGGCATCCCTGGTGCTACAGCAAAGAGGGTGATCATCGACACTCTGTGGACAAGCATCTGCAGCACAGGCACTCGAGCGTGGGATCTCTGCAAGCACCCACAACCCTGTGAGCACCACCCTCAGATGGACATAACCTGATCATCACAGAAACCCCAGAAAGAGAAGGAGGGAGTGAAACAGAAATGAACTCATTTAAAAAAAATAGGGCCAGAGCAATGGTACAGCGGGTAGGATGCTTGCATTGCATGTGGCCAACCCGGTTTGCTCTGCAGCATCCCCTGAGCCCTGCCAGGAGTAATTCCTGAGTGCAGAGCCAGAGCCAGGAGTAACCCCTGAGTGTCACTGGGTGTGACCCAAAAAGCAAAAAAAAATGCTGTCTATAACTTTACAGTTTTTCAAAAGGTAGTTAAGGTTGTTCAATCAGTAGGCACTGCAAACTCTCTCTCTCTCTCTCTCTCTCTCTCTCTCTCTGTATGTGTGTGTGTGTGTGTGGTACTGAAATCAAGCTTCTGAAATATTCCTTGTTAAATTAAACCAAAAGCTCATAATGCTGAGGAAAAGGTACTGGTAGGGGCCTTGGGCGCATGGTGGCAGGATTCTGGCGCTCTAGTGACAGGGCCAGGGGTACCTTGTGGCAACACCATGGGTGTAAAACAATAATGCTGGCACTGCTATGGGGTACCTTGTGGCAACACCATGGGTGTAAAAACAATAATGCTGGCACTGCTATAAGAACAGTAAATAATAAATGTTTTAACAACATCTGCAAAATCTGGATAGTGGTGGAGGCTCTTTGGCACTTTGGCAGTAGTGGAAGGGTAATAACTTCTTATACCAAAAAGCATAACCACTAAGACTGATGTAACCATATTACTCTGCTAATACAAAATTAACTCATAATCAGGCAATCACAAGAAATCAATGCTGCCAAGCTACTTTTGCTTATTGAATTCACAGAATTCAGTCAATCTTTGTATTCAAGGATTGAAAATGTGTGTGTGTGTGGGGGGGTTGGACTAAATCCTGAGCATTGCTAAAAAACAAACAAACAAAGGATATTTAAAAATCATGTTCCGAAATTTGCAAATGATCCTGAAGGTTTGTGTGCTGTAAATATTTGTCACTTCATCTGACATGTGCACAGTGTTGATTTTTGAAAGCTATGAACCTGTCTAGAATCAAATCATTTAGTCAGTGTGAATAGACAATGGCCAGCACTTAGGTGCCAGCATGACTTCGTGTTCTCTACCTGTCATGATGGCCAGGAGTGACAAGTCCTGTTAGGTCTCCAAGGAAACCTGCTAGCATTTCCCAATTCTGGAGAATTTTAGATCCTAAGGTGCCCCTGTTCCTTGTTATTGGAGGGTAAGTTGTTTTTGTTTTGTTTTGCCACACACACCCGGCAATGCTCAGAAATAATTCCTGGCTCTGTGCTCAGGAATTACTCCTAGTGGTGCTTATGTACTGAATTACTTCTGGTGGCTTAGGGTCCCAGAGATCAAACCCGATTGTGCAATGAGCAAGGCAAGCACCCTACACCCTGCTGTGGACCCCAGTCAGTCCTTTTATGCAAATGTGTCAGTTCTTGGAAATCTCAGGGCTGGAACATAGCATCCTGATTGTCACCTGCATGTGGAAAAGCCAATCCTGTGTCTCAAAATACTAATGCATGCCCTGTGTTGCTTTTGTGCACATACACACAGCAACAACATTGCACACATACCATATATACATATAATCATCATTAAAAACAATTTGTTCTTTTGGAATGTTTGTGCTTCCCTTTATTCCATCAAGATGGATCACTCAGATGTGATTGGATTATTGCATGTAGAATGTGTAAAATCCATCAATGTGCTGGAAGAGATTAAGGGTTTCAAACATGGTTCTATAAAAGTTTTATAAAAGTCCTGACCTGCAGCTGCTCTGTAAACCAAACAGCATCTTTGGAGGAGCAGACATCAGTGTTTTTCCTGTCTCTCAGTGGTTCCAGCGTGCTTCCAGAAAAGAAGCACTAACGTCCTAGATTGACACAGAGACAACACCTGAGGGCCCCGGACGCTGAAGAGTGAGAAATCATGAGGGAAGCTGCAGCTCGGCCGTTGAAAGGCTGCTCAGCATAGGGGCTGCATTCCAGCTGCTCACTGCAGTCTAACAAAGCACCCACAAGGCAGTCAAGTAATACAACCACTGGTTTATTGCACACAGATACTCCAACGTTAGAGTTCAGGATGTGCCGACCAAGTCCAACTTCTCTGTCACTACTGCATCTGGGGATTCAGTGCAAGAGATCTGACAGGTTGGGATTGGGGTTATCTGGACACTTCTCCACTCAGATCTGGCTGGAAAGAGCTGACAGAACTCTCTTGCACTATTATGCTCTGTGTAACCTCTCTGACAAGGTGACAGCAACAGGGCATTGGTAGGTAGGCTTCCTGCAGGACCATTCAAGTCCACCTCCGAGTAGAAGCTGCCTGGCCTTTTACAACTCAACCTTCCATGTCGCCTAGTGTCATTTCCAGAGTCCTCAAAGAATAGAATAATTGCAAGGCTGCCCGAGAGAGCACAAGAACTCTGAGCTCCTTCCTGAAAGGCGAGACTATCAAAGGATTTGTGCACACATATCAGCATTACCATAGATGATTCTCACTTCAGTTGACCACCACTATTACGTTTCCATTGCTATGTGATGAATTGCCTCCAAGTGGCTCAAACAATACGCATTTGTTGTTTCATAGTTTCCATTGCTCCAGGATCAGAGATGGCCTTGCTGCTTTTGTGCACTGAAGGGCTCCACACAGGCATATGTCAGCTGTGATCCTCTCCAAGCTTAGCTAAAAGGAACCACTTCCCAGCTCATACAGCTTTGATAGGGTTGAGTTCTTTGTCACGACTCCTGCCCCACCACCAGAACTGGGGCTTGCTTCATCGGAGTAGACAAGGGAGAGCTGTACAGTACTGCACAGCACCACATGGCATGGTACAGCATAGAATGGCATAATGTTGTGTAGCATGGCATAGCATAGAATAGCAGGGCACAGCATCGGTGTAGCATGCCATAGCATGGCATAGCATGGCATAGTGTGGCATAGCATGGCATAGTGTGGCATAGCATGGCATAGTGTGGCATAGCATGGCATAGTGGCATAGCATGGCATAGTGTGCATAGCATGGCATAGTGTGGCATAGCATGGCATAGTGTGGCATAGCATGGCATAGTGTGGCATAGCATGGCATAGTGTGGCATAGCATGGCATAGCGTGGCAAGCATGGCATAGTGTGGCATAGCGTGGCATAGCGTGGCATAGTGTGGCATAGCATGGCATAGCGTGGCATAAGGCATAGCATGGCATAGCATGGCATAGTGTGGCATAGCATGGCATAGTGTGGCATAGCATGGCATAGTGGATAGCATGGCATAGCATGACATAGTGTGGCATAGCATGGCATAGTATGGCATAGCATTTCCAGAGTCCTCAAATAATAGAATAATTCTATTCTCATTGTGTAGTTCTAACTCTATTCTATTCTAATTCTATTCTATTGGCATAGCATGGCATCGTATGGCATAGCACGCATAGTACTGGATAGCACCACACAGCTTACATGGCAGAATGCGGATGATATTTCACAGAATAGAATACAATAGAATTTGTTCTCTGGCCAAAATTGCAGTTGTTTAGGCCACTCACTTCAGCCCAGTCCCAAGGGGTGATGATTAAACACAGCATTGAGCAGCAGGCTGGATGGATCATTGGCAGCCATCTTAGCTGCTGTCTTACTAAGTTCTATAAACTAGATTTATGCCGGTCTTCCCCAAAGCACAGTGTTCTTATGATAATTCAATAAGTTGGTGTATTTGACAAACGTGTTTTGTGATGTTATGGCTATGAAATTGAGCACTTTCAACAGATAATACATTGTGACTGCCTGGAAATAGCCTTTCTTTAGAGAAGGAGGAGTTCTCTGAGGGCAAGTGTATATATTTATATAGAGGCAATAAATTTTAATCAGTGATTTCTCTGTAATTTTATTTTCACTTGGAGTTGCCTAACATTATTCAAATATGTAACCAAAGAATATAGCTTTTTCCAGATGAAACAGGTATCTTTAATAAAAAGCATTTACTATTGCTTAGATTAATCACTAACTTGTACATTTGCAAAGCAAACTGAGCAAAAGGTCAATGGAAATGTTCTCATGAAACAAATACGAAAAATTTCTTACATCTTATAAAGGCCAATCCTTAGGAAAAAATGTCTGAGAAATTCATGTGTATGTCTGTGCTGAATGTGTTTAAAACACATGTCTTAAAGCTATATCCTAGTTTTAAAGCAAGAGATAAATTTTCACTGCCAGAAAATATTGGCTTGTGTGTTTATGTGTGAGTAAATGTCTCTTAAAAATATCAATGAGTGCCTGCATGTCTGAGACCCTGAGTTCAGTCCCACATTGCACATGCCTGTACCTGGTCCCCTGCTAGACCTGTGTGACCCAAAAATCCTAATGACCCAAAACACTGAGATGCCAGACTTGAATACTGCGCCATTAGTTCCAAATCACCTCGCTGAGCACTGCTGGATGTGGTCCTCATGGTTTAAGAAAGAGTCCAGGAAGATGCCTCAAAGGCTGGAGTACATACTTCTGGGTGGAGGCCATACACAGTCCCCTAAGCACTACCAGATAAAACTTGGTGTACTATATACACAAAATATAAATAGCACACACAAAATATAGATGAGTGGCTTCTCCTCCTCCTACTCCCTCCTTCCCCTCTTCCACCCTCCTCCTCCTCTTCCCCCTCCTTCTTCTCCACCTTCTCCTCTCCCCCTTGTTCTCCTCCCCTCCTCCCTCCTCTCTTCTTCCCTTCTTCTTCCTTTTCATCTTCATTCTTCTCCTTCACAGCAGGTACGGTCTTGTATGCAGCCCCACTTGGGTTGACCCTGGCATCCCATCTAGTCCCCTGAGCACCGACAGCAGTAATTCCTGAGGTGCAGAGTCTGGAGTAACCCAAAAAAAGGAAAAAAAAAAACAAGCTGGGGTGGGATGCTGGTGGGAGGGAAACTGTGGACATTGGAGGTGGGAAATGTGCACTGGTGAAGGGACGAGTGCTAGAACATTGTATGACTGATACCCAATCATGAGCAGCTTTGGACCGTGTATCTCACAGTGGTGAGAGAGAGAGAGGGGAGAGAGAGAGAGGGAGGAGACCAGCAAAGGAAACAAGATAAGAATAGTTATGTGGGTTTTGTGAGCGGAAGAGTCAAAGAAGAGTTTGAAAGGGAGATGCAAGGAATGATTCATATCTCTAGTACAAGCAGATGATGCAGTTCCTGGCAAGGGCCTTCCATTTAGTTAAAGTCAGCAAATGTTTGCTGAGTGAGTAAATGGACGAGGGGGGAGCAAGGGGGAATTAATAAACGTATTTTCCTGCCAGAGAAGCCGTCTTATTATGTGTTGTGTGCTAGACCTGGAGATGGACGGGAGACGAGAAGCGACGATGACCCCAGAATCACACTAGAGCTAATCACACTAGTGCTTAGTGCTAAAACTCAGCGGGCCCCTGCAGAATCTGCTGCTTTCCATCTCCGTGGAGGCCAGGGCTGGAGGCGGCAAGGTTGCAACCGTGCAGGAACAGAGAGAGATAGCAGCAGATTGGGCTTTCCCCTTGCAAAACAATTGGTGCTGGTTTGGTCCTCAGCATCCCACATAGTCCCCTGAGCACTGCCCGGAGCTCATTCCTTAGTACAGAGCAAGGGTAACCCCCTGAGCATCGCCAGGTGTGGCCTCCAAAACAAACCAGCAAAAAGAACGCAGCAATGTCCCTTATATGAGGGGTGTCCAAGAGGCCAGCGGAAACCCGAAATCACAGTACCAGAGCCTTTACAGTCTTTGTGTTCCCATTTACGTATACGTGCACAATAGGATCAGCAATAGTTAGTAGGAAAACACACTAACAGGCTGTGATGCCCGTGATGAGGTGTGCTACCTCCACTCTCTCTGTCTCTTTTCAACTCCCCAAAATATCGGGCACTGAACTGAAACTGTAGAAATTATGCAAAGTAAAACTGTAGATGAGGAAGGTCGGGCAATATATCGCCCAGTGGGTTGGGCGTTTGCCTTGCAACATGCGCCAGCCCCGGTTCCAACCCTGATTTCTCATATGGTTCCCCTGAGCACTGTCAGGAGTGATTCCCTGAATGCAGAGCAAGGAGGAATCCCTGAGCATTGCCGGGTGACTCCCCAAAAAATAACTGTAGGTGAGGTTTGGGGAACACAGTGCAGTCTGGAGAGTAAGAGAAAGATGAGTTTGTCAGGCAAACCTGATCAGGAATGGGAGTGACTTGAAAGTAAACCTTGACAAGGGAGACATAAATGATTGTGGAGGAGTTCATGGACAGCTGGATAGCAGGGAAATCATAGCCAGGAAAAGAGGGATTTAGTTTTGATCCTCTCATCCCACCAATATTCACAGAAGCCCATGTTACAGTTTACATTTATAATATTTAATTGTCTGTTGTAAATTAGTTCCCCCTCTGTCCCTTTCTTCCCTTTTTCCATCCCTCACACTTCCTGCAGTCCCTCCTTTTATTCCTCCTCCCTCCCCTCCATCCCTCTTCACTTTCCCTTCCTCCTTTCCCCACGTTAATCCAATAATTCAATTAAGAGTGATATTTGCCTTAAACGTGATGCCAGAAGAAAACTACTCAGGGACATGCAATTCTATGGAGTGAGGTCTCATCTCATAAACTGATCTTCTAGAGAGGGCTGGTAGCTCAGAAAAAGAATAATTTGTAGAGAAATCAGTGAAGGGACGTGTCCTGGAAATGGAAAGGAAGATTAAAAGGAAGTGTTAACCCAGTGCTAAGGAACGGAGGTGTGCAGAAGTCCCTACGTTCATAGAGTGATGAGAATCGATGTCACGTGTGGGTAATAGGAGAAGAAGCTGAAAATATAGCTGGGGCCAATTGGCAAGCCTCCTGTGTTGTATTTGATATGCCGAATACCAGTAACAATTCTAGACCTCATTCCCATGACCTGATGGAATTGATTGAGGTCTTATGTTCCTGGAGCAAAGCAGATGCCCTGGGATCTACTAGCATGAGACAGGACATATGGAGATGTTACTGATGCCCGCTCGAGCAAATCGATGATGAACAGGGAGACAGTGACAGTGACAGTGATTCTTGATTTCATCACACTAACAGCAACTCCCAATGGTGATCACTTCCTGCTTCCCCTTCCTAAACTCACCACAATTTGCTGAGGCGACCTTCTTTCAAGCTGATTGTTACAGACTCAAATGCTTCTGCTTACGTCTAAAAGCCCCAGCCTCGCCATCCTTGCACCATTATATGGCACTGCCCATGTGGTTTAAATCAACCAATGTAAAGACTATATAAATCAAGATGATCAACGAACCTGAAGTGATGGCTGTGTTGGTTACATATTTATAGGGGAAAGCAGGACATGGACTTCATTATGGATAAGGTTTGCTCTTTTTTGATACATTATTTTATTGTATCACCAGTTACAAAAGCTGTTCATGATCAAATTCAGTCAACAGTGTTCAAGCATCCTTCTCTCCACGAGCGCACATTTCCCACCACCAATGTCCCCAGTTTCACTTACTACCAACTCCCGTCCACGTGCCCCTATGGCGGGCACTTTCCTCTCTCTTCATGTCTTTCCTTCTTTTGTGCATTGTGGTGTGCAACACATACAGTGAGGTATGGATAAGGTTTGCTCTTGGCACACCCATTGTCCATTACAATTGAGGGCAAGGAAATCAAAAGACCAAAGCATCAGTTACAGTCTAGGGGAGAGGAAATGTGATGTGATCACATTGGAATTCTAGAAAGAAAAAGTAAGGCAGTTGTGAGAATT